>JANHJO010005288.1:13548-33387 GCA_032468235.1 Pseudoxyrhopus heterurus | reverse complement strand
AGCTGGTGGGATTCGATCAGCCAAACTGCTGATCTGCAGTACTGTGTTCTAACCACTTGAGCCACTGCAGCTCCAAAGCTTCATCAACTCTTCATTACAAGGAAGAAGGGCCCTTGGGTCTAGTAATGGGACAAAAGGTGATTCTGGAGAAGCCTCCTTTTGAACACCTTTCCCTTCTCTTCAGATCTGTGATGTCCATTGTGGTTCAGAAATCAAATCCAACACATCTGTAGGACATCAATTTTTTTATAAAAATATTTTTATTCAATATTTTAGACTAGAGAACAAAGACAAACAGGAAAGGAAAAAGAGTAAAATGGATAAAAGACTAGAATATCCATGAATAAACTAAAGATTTGTAAATGTAATAAAATCATAATTTTCCAATATATAATAAATAAATTAACTAATTGGAAATAACTGAATATATTACATCCTTTTAAAAGTTTGTAAGTTGCTATTAAGCTGTAATGGCATAAATATCAGGAACCATGGTCAGCACAGCATGAATCATAAAATGAAATTATGAACTACAATCAATTTTTTCCCTGCTGCTAAAAGTCTGTTTTAATTTAAGAAGTACTTTAAAGTTGAAAAGTAGACTTTTGTATAGAGAAAACCCAATTTTGGGATGTGGCACAAATGCATGTATTAAATTGTAATCTAGTAAAGGTTTCCAATTTGAATTAAATTCTAGATGTTGAAGCATACTTCCACAAGAACACAGTGTGTTAATTACTGTCTTATCCTACATATTATCACAGTCATTGTCTCACTATACAAAAGGAGGAAGAAGTGCACAGAACACTAAAAACAACTGAAGCAGGTTTGGATTGTTACAGCATTTAATTTACTATTTCATTAGATGTCTAGGTTTGTAGTCATCCATCAGCCCATGGGCTGCCTATTGGTATTATTCCTAATGAAATTATTCTTCATTTGTGATAGCATCTCTCTTTTCTTCATAACACTTGAATACAATTAGTGAGATTTATTTAATGGATTTTTTTTCTATTTTGGAACTCAGCATTACCTATTTATTTATTACAGTTTTATGCCATTGCACTCCTACAAGACTTTAGGCTGTTTACCACACACATTAAAATAAACGTAATAAAAGCATATCTGCCATATTAAAAAAAACCCCACAAAAAACTTGAGATCACTTTGGTAACAGCCTTCTTAGAACCAAAAAGTCCTGAGAAACTGCCTGTGATTATCTCTGGAGAATGGATATCATATAGATCTCCAAGGAGATACTATTTTGAAGTGACAAAGACACATCTAAAAGGCACTGGCTCCTGTCCTATTGAAACTCATAGGAAGGGAACCCTCAGTGTCTCCATTCATTTGAGATTCTCCTTGAAGTAGATCTTCTTGAAGGTACCTGGATAGCAAAATGAGGGCTTTATAGGTAAGAAGCAGCACTCTGAACTGCACTTGGGAGCCAACTGGTAACTGATTCAAAACCCACATATGCTCTTATGTGAACAGAGTGACATTCACCTCTGGAAGGGAAGTTGCTGCCTTCTCTTCTTACAGTGCTGCAGCTTCTGAGTTGCCACTGTATCAATTTATTGACAGGTAAAAATGATGTTTCTCTTGCCTATTATAACCACTGCTGAGTCTTTTTGAACATTGGTGGGCTTAACAAATCCAATCCAATCCAATCCATCCATCCATCCATCCATCCATCCATCCATCCATCCATCCATCCATCCATCCATCCATCCATCCCATCCATCCATCCATCCAGTGAATTGAGGTTCAGGAGAAGACAGTAGTCTTGATCAGGGTCATGATGATGATATAGCCTCATCTGGATGCTTGTCTGCTTTTCTGTTGTTTTGCTCGTTCATCAAAGGATTCAAAATTCTTTGTTTCAATACAAGGTCCTCAAGTGTTCTTTGTGATAAGGTACACTGGAACCTATAGATTTCTGCAAACATTGTTTCTCCCCCTGGGATTTATTCATGTGGGACAGCACCTACCAGCTGAAATAATTATCTCATTTTGCTGAGTATGCTCTTTGGTTCTGAAGACCTTCAGGCAAGAGATGCACCACAGAAGAAGATGGAAGTGTAGGGATCATGGCTCAGCTACCTGCACTGTTCCATTACCCTTTCCTGATCCTTTTCTTTTAGTATTGAAGGAACAGAAAAGGCTATAAGCCACCAAGCTTGCTTTTCTGACTACTTAACTCCTTGTATAATGATATTATGCCAGACAGATAATCACATTGCTTCTGAAGCCAGCCAGAACAGGGTGAAGAGTATGGGTGTGCCATCTCTTTTCCCTGAATAAATCATGATTTATGAGCTGGCACTATCACTAGAAAGTGTCAGGTGGCCACCTCAGGCTACTGATTGTGGGAATCCTGAGACAGCAAGAAATTATCATTTGTATTAATCATGTCGTTTATTGCCAGAGGCGTAAGTGAGATGTGAAAATTTTTCTGTTTTAGTGCCAAAACAAGTTGACTGCCTTGCTTTGCATCTTACCTTTTTCTTCATCTCTCTTTCTGTTTTGAGAACAAGTTGGTAACTGAATATTATAGCATCAAAGCTTTGCTTATTATGTGTCAATTACTTATTTCTAATCTTGGGTTTCAATTTGAACATGACTGTTAATGTTACATTATTTATCTATCCTCGCTATGTTTACTAGACAGGCGTACACCTAAAATAGTATTTTTCCCAACCTCTTAATAGATATAAATGTCACATAAATAAATCCTTTCCAGTAGAAGTATAAATGGACACTAAAATTAGCTAACCAATTCCTTAATAAAGCATTTTAAATTAAGCATTAAATAATACAGATAAATCAGTGGAAAATATGTAGCAGACATATTGCAGATAACATTTGTAAGTAATACTCTTTTCTCAGAATAGTCTCACAACAAGTACTTCATCCATTTCAGGCATGTAACAATCAGAGAGTATTTTAAAGTGTGACATAGATTTTCTGAGAGACAGATTGATGCAATATTTAAGGCATCAGGCTAGAAACCATTAGGACTTGAAGTTCCAGTCTCACCTTAGGCACAAAGCCAGCTGGACAACCTCAGGCCAGTCACTTTCTCTCAGCCCTAGAAAGGAGCAATGGCAAATCATCTCTGAAAAACCCTTTCCAAAAAAACCTGCAGGAACTTGTCCAGGCAATCTCTGAGAATTGGACACCACTGAATGGGGAAAAAAGCAGACTGTGTGGTGCTGGTTGTCAGAAAGATACTTGGAACTTTCATCGTATCAATAGGGGCAGCTAGTGGAAGGGAGATATTTGGTTTGTAAGAAGCCTAATCCAGACTATATTTTATATTTTTTTTCTTCAAACTGCTTACATTAGCATTGGAAGACCTGACATAGAAAGGCGGAATGTAAATCATTATTAATATGGATTTTGGTTGAAAAATAAAATGGAAGATATGGTGGTGAAATCACAAGCAAAAGGAGAGGGAAGAGTTAAAAGATGTTCCAGTATGGAGTCACTCCATAGGAGAAAATGGCAGACCAGTTAAGCCTTTATCTGCTGGTTCCCAAGAGAATGCAGCCAATCTAGTGAGATTCTTGTAAACAGGTGATCGACAATAAAGAAACTGCTTGGCCTATTCACTGGGTTGTTCTGGTTCTTTGAGCCTGAAAAGTTATGACAGCTTTGGTTTCATTTGGTAAGATGCAGGGGGACCATGACCATGTCAATTAACAACTTTTAAAAATTTTTTTAATGAAAAATCCTGCTTTATTCAGAATTGAACTCATTGTACTATTGTCTTGGCATATGCAGGATTTGTTTGAGCCAATACCTTGATAAAATGTCATAAGTCTTTTAATTAGAGTATCAGGAAACTTAGTCATGCAAATCTATACTCATCTGTATCCCCTATGACTTACTTTTGAGTAGATCTGAATAGATGAATGCTTGAAAATTCATCGCTAACCTTTATGTTATTAATTCCAAATTGTCACAGAACAGTAATCAGGATTTTCTCAGCAACTCATCTGTAGTCGCTATGACTCCTGGCAACAAATTTATATGCAAATAATGATCTCCATTTAGTTGCGCCAAGCTGTGATCTTGTGTTTGTTAGCTTCCTTGCTGAAGCTGCTTGCACTTTTGATTTATTTTTGATGTGTCATTTACAACAACAAGGTGGAAGCATCTGAACAAAGGGTTAAAAGGCAAGATTAAGTTTGCATTGCTTTCAGGTCAATTGAGCTGACATTGCATTGTGTTGTATCCTTCTTTAAAGTACACTCAGTACAATAGAAATGATAGCCTTCTCAGCTAAATCAAAAGCCTTGGATCTTAAATGGAGGTTGCTAATATTTAGAAGAAAAATAAATCTATCGGACACAGTGGACACCATGAATGTTTGTATTCAGTCTTAAAATGTGTTACCTCATCTGTTTTCCTCAGAAGAATTTCTATTAATCAAAATATTGAGGGAGGTTTTGCCTCTTTTCTCTCTCTCACTATTTCCTTATTTTGGTTTTGCTTCCTTTGAAAAATAATGTATAGAATCTTACTGATTCACATACATGGTTTCAGAAACAGAAATTCTTAGAGGTTAATTCTTCTTCAAATCACAAAGCGCACTGTAAGGCGAAACTGGTAATTCCATGCAAACACTAAAAACTATCTTACAACAAATGAAATTAAGTATGAATTACTCTACACACAACACTACACAGTGCTGTACACAAATGAAAAAGCCTTCTCGGCTCAAACTCATCCTTCCAATGGCTATATTTAGGAAGATGGTTGGAACTTTGCTAAAATTGCCCTTGTGTGGTCTTCTCCTCTGCACCCTCAGTTTGGTATTAAGAATGCAATTCTGAACTTCTGCCTAACTCTTACTGACAGGCAGGACTCCAGTTTGAGGTCAGTCCTGACTCTCAGACAACTGAAAAAGTTGAGGACAAATTCTTACTACCCAGAAGTGAAGTGGTTCATAGAGTGGTGTAGTGACCTAGTGATGAAGATGCTTGGCTCCTACTTTGCTGGCTGAGGAATTCTGGGAGTTGAAGTCCACAAGTCTTAAAGTTGCCAAGGTTGGAGACCCCTGCTCTGGAAAACATATATTTCCCTTCATTCTGTTATTTGTCTCTGTTATTTTAGCCTATCTCTTTAATCAGTAAAATCTGATTTCAGTGAATTGTATTTCTTTCTTCTAAGTTACCACCTATGTCACCATATCTCATAATGAGAAAATTATTTTATTTCATTTATTAAATTTCTATGCCTGAAATGTCTGAAGAACACTTTTTGATGACGACGACAATGACAGTAATAATAAGGCATTGTGTGTCTTTACCAAGACATGATATCAATCAGAAAGCTATGATAATTACATTTTATCCAATAAAATTAGTGGGATAAATAGCCTCTACAATAAGCCAACTTTTTTTAAAAAAAAAAGTCTTTAAAACCTTTTAAAATGCCATCAAAGTTTCAGAGAGATTGAAGAAAAGATGGAGCTCAGAGGAATGGAAAGGGAACAGGATTAGGGAGAAAAATCAGAGCAGATAAATTCTAGAGGATTTATTATGTAGTTTTTTGAGTCAGCATTCTATCCACTTAATTGCTGTGCCACTTAATTAGCTTGCTAATCAAAAAGTCATGGGGTATTTTATTAAATACTTTCCTGAAATCAAGATACATTATCTACAGTATTCCCACAGTGGGTGTTTCTGTCACTAAGCTGAATGCTTTGGAAAGTATCTAGATATGTCTTTGTGAGAGAAAAAATGTCAAACTTTCCACTCCATAGAATTGTTCCATCTCTGTCTGCAGTCTTAGAGGAAGCCTCTAACTCTCCACAGAGGCCTGTGGTAGTGGCATCTTCTATCATCTCAGCTTCCTGTAATCTTGAAGTGGGTTATTTTTCGAATATTGACTGCTTTTTGAGTGGATCAGAATAACAGAATAACAGAGTTGGAAGGGACCTCAAACGTCTTCTAGTCCAACCTGGTATACCATTTCAGATAAATGGTTGTCCAATCTCTTCTTTAAAACCTCCAGTGTTGGAGCATCCACAAATTCTGGAGGCAGTAGAAAAGGTTCATTCCATCTTTAAACCTTATGTTTAATGTAACATCAAATTTTAATTTAAAAAGGAGATCTCGTGTTGAAGGGACTGATGTGGAATAAGATCTTCACTTCCAAACATTTAAGAACAGCTTGTGCATTTTTGCTTTGTCTAACTGATTATATAAAGCTCCTCCTCCTCCTCCTCCTCCTCCTCCTGCATTGCAATAACTATTGCAGATACCAAATTGGATCCAGATGAGATTATGCAATTGCCTTCTAAAATAATTTATTCTATTCCTGCAGATGTTGCCATTCATTTAAATCAAATTAGAATCTGAATGCTTGCCTTGAAGCATGGCGAGCTGCAGCTACAAGGGTGAACGCGGGGTCTCAAGGCAAGGCAAGCATATACTTAAGTTCTGTTTTTGCTGCAAATTATATGCTATAGAAAATCAGTCCAAATTGTTCAAACTCTTGGTTGATTACAATATTGTAGTCTTTATGATGCTAAGCACTTTATAATTACCGTGTTTTATAATGGATTTTTTTTTTTCAGTCAACAACACTTCATGGGATAAACAAGCTTTCAATTATAGTCCCCTGCTCACGTATTGAAGGTTGTTTTGTTTTCTGGTTCACCCAGTAAAAAAAAAAAAAAAAGTCCAGCAACACCAAAAATCCACCCAGTTTTGGGTGTGCTTAGCTGATGGATGGGACTGACCAAATTTACAGTGGCTTAAGAGGTAGGAAATGGATGGCATGGTTACATTTATGAATAGTAGTTAAAGGTGGAGGAGATTGAACACTTTCAATCTGCTTAAAGAGAGTTTCTGTTGAACGTATAATGTTGATTTAATTACAGCAGTTTTCATATAGACAAGTTCATTCCCTGATTTTGGGAATTAGCTTGGCTTCTGCTATGACAGGTTATAACAAAGTTCAATAAAGTCAGGGTAAAACAATTTAAATATATGAATAGTAATTAACTGATTTCAAGCACCGTGGTATATTTTTAGTGAACAATGAACTTAGGAATCTGCACATCATCATATTTTGGCAGGTTATCCTATAACAGCATTACGTTGGAATAGGAAAACAATAGGGATATAGCTTTCTTTAGTTTTCAGCAGAAATATTATGAAGCAATTGCTGTAAATGTTCCTATCATACTTAGTAGGAAACATGTAATATATCTCTGTAATATAATTGGTTTATGCCACATACAACTATCCATATCATAAATGTATGGACTAGAAAAACATAACAGTGCTTTTGTACAACTTCTTACATGCAGGTGGGACACATACCTTAACTCCTAGACAGCTACTTGAGCTGAAAACTTACTCTTTTCCAAGCATGATTCTCACATCATTCTCTTTAACAAGATTTATAGAGATTAAAAACATAATGGCATATGAATTCCCACAGGTGTGTTATTTTTAATTTAGAACTAATATATCTCAATATGCATTATTAGGGCAGAGACTTTCTCAGTCTTTTTCTCTCAGCCTAATGGCGCACTAGAGAGAGGTGGCTCTCTTTGGTGATAATAGGGAAATCTGCAGCTGGTAGTTTACATAATAGCTGCATGATTTTTTTTATCAGTCAGCACAACATCTACATGCTTGCTGCTGATTTTTTTTAAAATTTTTTTTTTTTTTTTTAGAAGTAAATAAAATGATTTCAACCTGTTAGGGGCCAAGAACTCACTTCACTCTGGAAATGCTGTTAATGAAAGGCAGATATATGGATATTATGATTTGTTCTTTCCTTTGATTTCCATGGTGGCCTATTAGCTAACATGCTTCATCTTTTTATTTCTGATTCCACTGCAAATTCTGATCGATCAGAACTTGAATTACGGGATAACAGACGGGAACTTAAACCTTCCCTGATAACTTCAGCCTTAATTCATTTCAATTTGAACCATCTATATTAGCTGTTCTCAACTAGGTGACTTCCAGATATCTCAAGATTTGAATAGATATCTCAAATGAACATGCTGGCTGAACATGTCCTACAAATCTGTAGCTGGGCACATCTCAAGTTTCACTGCAATTAAAATAATATTCACCTCAGCATTATTTAACTTGGAGGTCCAACCTGTTTCCAACTGAATGAACTCTAGATTTCAAGGAGCTGAAGATTATGAATCAAAATAAGGTTGACAGAAAATTCCAAATAAATATAACTAAAGCCCATGCTATTTATTCTGAACATTTGTCCTGCTGTATCACTCAAAGGAATCCCCCAAACAATCAGAGTTCAAGATCTTTTCCATAGTGGTGATGGCAGCAAAGAAACTATTCTTTTTCAACACCATGCTCTCTTGAGAGTTGAACAATAGAGCTTTTTGAGGTAATCTGAAATATATGATGTTCTTGGCCATGAGAGAAAAATATCAATGATTAATTGGATTTATAATGCCCTGGAAAACTTGGGAGCAATCTTCTGAAAGACATATTCTTCTGAAAGAACGTTTCTCCCTCTCTTATTACAACTGTAGGCATATTTGTTAGGTGTGAATGAGCAGGCTGGTTCAACATTTCTCTGATGATTTTAAACTCAGCTCAGCCTTCATTAGCATTTTTTAGGCAAGCAGGCAACAATAATCGTATTTTGTGATAGATTGTTTGCTAAATTATAACTGATTAATTTTCAATGTTTAGATTATAATTTTTGTATTATATCTTAGATTTTAGTGCAAAATGATTAGATATAGGTTTAATAAATACATAGGGAAAAATAATAAATAAACAAATAGGAAAAAAGCATATTTATTTTAACCCAGATTTAATTTTATTTATCACATCTTTTCATCTCTGGAAAAAATCAGCTGCAGAAATGGTTACCTACATTTAGGGAGAGCTATTTTAAATATGTAGAGTAAGGAAAGTTGCAAACAAGTATACAAAAATGAGTAAAGATGTTTGCAAACACGGGTTGGGGAAAATTATATATCATAACTGTGATTTTTCCTTGAGGTATTTTTTTTAAATAGCAGAAAATGTGATGGAATGTTATACTGAAATGGGAAGAAGTTAAATCATTCTTCATCTCTGAAAGTCAGTGTGACAAAAATAAACCCATTCACAATCTCTTTAATCTTCAGCATTTTTTTTTCAATTGAATTACAGAGGAGACAATATACACTCATGAAATATTTCATTACTCGCTAATACCATTCTACATTGGCTTATTGCAATTGCCACTAGGAAAAGATGCTTCACTATATCCTAGGACAATCTGCTACTTCCACTATCATTTCCCCTGCCCTAAATTAGAGTCCATGGCTTGGATTAGGTGGGAAGATAAGTGACAATGTTGGATTGAAAGCATGGTCAGAATAGATTTTGAGGTCTGGTCCCTCATTTCTGAAGCACTGATGTGGGTGGGTTTACATCATTATGTACAAGGAATGCTGACTTGGAAAGAAGTGTATTGCATCTGCCTTCTTACTTACAGGTTAATGATGACAATCTTAGAACAAATGAATTGGCAACTCTAATTTATCTCCTCAAACAAGATCGAATAAGGCAATATTATTTAAGTTACATAAAGATAGACTGGGAATGCTTAGCCTTGACAAGATGGAAAAACGATATTTGAGCATATTAATGGATATATCACATCCTATGATAAGCACATTGGGCTACAAGCATACTCCACTGTTCTTGGTTCATAGTTACAGTCTCTGAATCCTTCCATTTATGGTTGTTGTTCAGATCTTCCTGAAATATTTTCTTTGGCCTTGCTCTTTTTCTCAGTCCATTTAATGGTATCCAATTGATTTCAGTCTTTGCTGGATGTTGCTCACTCAGGAGGAAACCATGTCCAGCAAAGAACATTCTTCATTCTGTCACTATCTCAGAGAGCCTTTGGGATTTACTCTTTGTAGAATTTCCTTGTTTGTGACATGGTCCCAATATGAGATACAAAGAATCCTTCTGAGACAACGTTGTTGGAAGACGTTGATCTTATTAATAATCCTTGTTGTAGTTTTCCAGGTCTCGCTGGTGTAGATGACAGTTGGTATGACAATAGCATTAAATAATTTGATCTTGATTACTGTGTTTATGGTGGACGTGGTCCATACTGAGGGCATTCGTTGGAAGAACAGGAGTTACTTTGCCTATTCTGCATTTTACATTTCACGTTCATGGATGCCACATATTTAAAAGAAACAGCAAAAACCTTTTACATCACAGAAGGAAATGGTAAAAGGTTTCCCCTGCCCAGTCATCTCTAACTCTAGGGGATGATGCTCACCTCAGTTTCTTAGCTGAGTGAACTGGCATTGTCTGAAGATATTTCCACAATCATTTAAATCTATATACCTAATCCAGTGTTTCTGATCCTTGGGAACTTGATGATGTATGGACTTCAATTCCTAGAATTCCCGTTCAGCATGGTCTTGTCTCTTCGTTCTTTGGACTTATACTTCCCCCATTTATCTGTCCCATTGATTAAAGTTCTAATTAAATATTATACCTCAACAGAATGCATTAAAACAGGTAAGAGAGACGGGGGTCCATTTTTCCTAATGTCTCTGATCAGGTTGAAAGGATAGGTCTTGGTTGTGCCTATTTATTCACTTGCATTTTCTTGCTTTCTGATTGCTAAGCTGGCAGGAGCTGGGGCAAGTAATGGGAGCTCATGCAGCACTCAGGTCTTGAACCTGGACTGTAAGCTTTACAGCTGAAAACTCAGTGTCTTTAATCGTTGAGCCATTGTACCCCCTTCAGACAGGGAAAGACATTGAACAATAGTTTTAAGTGAGAATGAGGTTAATTGATACTAAGAAAAAGTCCCAATGATTCAACTGGTGGCCACCTAGGCATTGGATATGTTCATACACAGTGGATGGATACTAGAATAGATAATAGATGGAAATTATCCATCTATTGTGGATAATTTAATTTGGATCTCCTCATGGAACAGAATTTGGACCACAATGACCTAAAATTACACCCCCTTTCAACTCTGTGTTTCCACAGTGTTATTTTTATTCTTATTGGCACAGGGCAGTAATAGCAATTTGAAAATAAAGCACATTTTTCAACAAGAAAGACCCTTGAGCACTTATGCTGATTTTGGAAGTAATTTTGAGAAAAGAAAAAAAATAGATTGGAGCACTTGTCATCTCCAGAAACCCACACTTCTGATCTCTTAAAATAATCAGGCATTTTTTAGTTTGAAAAATGCACATTTCACCTGATAAAGCAGAACTTTATTACAGACACAGGAACCACAATTAAATTCTAATTATATTTCTTTGTAAACTTTCAAACTTTTTTTTGTCAGCTAGGAAGATAAGAGAAACACGTAAAAGGAAAAGACATACGTACAAATAAAATGTGATCCCTTTAAAAATTATAATTACTATGACATATACCTACAGGCTAATTTCATTGTTTTTGTTGGATTTCAGTATGTAACTTTATTCAAGCAAAGAAATGTTTATTAATAAGTTAAAGTCTTTCCCTCTCATTAGGAGAAATAAATCAAGATTGGACTATAAAGACAGCACATCCTGCAAAATGATATGGGCTTCTCCCTTTCCCACTCAAAAGTATTTTTTTTTCTCCCAGCTGTTATACATTAAGACTTTTAACAATTCTAGACCAAGATTACTGTGATAGTTTGCGTGGGTCCTGTGTATTGTTCAAATGTACCACAAAAATGATTTTATTTGCTGTAAACGTCATTCCCACTGTGATGTCTCTAACCTAATCAGAATCAGACATTGTTCATTATCAAACCCTATTAGGGATCGTAGCGAGATATGGACAGAGTAGATGACAAAAGTTCATTGGAAAGTACTGTAAATTTGCACAGAGAACACATGGGATATTAAGTTAAATCATACATCTTTTCCACCAAATGGTTTTTTTATGGTTTGCAGGATCATAGCTGGATGACATCTATCTATCTATCTATCTATCTATCTATCTATCTATCTATCTATCTATCTATCTATCTATCCATCCATCCATCCATCCATCCATCCATCCATCCATCCATCCATCCATCATCTATCTCTATCTCCATCCATCCATCTATCCATCCACTTATCCATCCACCCCACCTATATATCTATCTACCTACCTATCTATAACACTTTTCTCAGAATGGTAATCAGAGGTATAACAATTAGTTCAAGGTGAGTATTGGTTTTATCAAGAAAATTTGTTAAAAAAACATATACACAGTGAATTGATCTTGGATGAGATATTTGTTTCATTTTGCTATAATGTCTCAAGTAAGGACAGAAACAATTAACTTGTCTTGGGAATAGGTTACCGTAATTTGATAGTTATGTGTAGAGCTTTACTGGATAAAATTTGGCTCATGTAGGGTAGAAGTCTTCAGTGAGACTGTTTCAGGAAAGTTAAAGATGATAGAGAATAACATGCAAAGGAAATTAGAACTTTTGGACTGGAATTACTTTTTATGCAAAGACATGCTTGTATGCATGAGATTGTTGGTAAACTCAGAAAAGATATTATCATCTCTAAGACTACATAGTTCTTAACACGTTTGTTGCATCTCTAAAATCTTAAAGAAAAGAATGGTACTCCATTATAAACCTTGGAAAATTGCTATCAGAACTCTATTTACAAATCTGCTGAAGAAAAATATGTTCACATTGGCACTGGTCACCTAACTGAGATTGAAAAATTTTTCAGGCCAAAGAATGCCCTGAGTTTTTGGGTAGAATATAAGGGAATGGCACAGTCCCCAAAATAAGAAAGGCTAGGATGAGTATTACAATTGGTTTCATTTCAAGTTAAATGTTATTAAAGTGATTGTTATTTCCTCCTACCCTTTTCACAATTACAGTTTGGAGTGAAACTTTTGAGGGGATATTGGAAACTGCTGTCCTATCTCTGAAACTGAGCATACCTTGCTTAAATACTATTCAATGGACGATAAACATAAAACTTGGCTATCATTTACTTCAGAGTCCCTGGAGAATAGAAAATAGCTGTTATAGCAGAAATGCATAGCCTCTGAATTGCTGGAGACAGCCCTTAGCGTTTTTAAAAGAACAAAAGACTGTAATAATTGAAAGAGTTGTGTTGCAAATGTAATCAGGGATGGAGTGCAAGGCTCATTGTTTTTTTATCATTGCATTTGCCATAGTTTAGGGTTTTATAACAATTTGGGTATTTATCTTGCTTCACATGTCCATACCTAAATCAAAATGAAGTATACATTCATGGAGAGTGAAGACATCATAAATTTTATTGTCTATATGTTTGCAGTTATAGATACAGAAGAAGTAGAGCCAGGTAAAAACAACAACAAAAGTTAACAGGTGTGCACATCTATGAGAAAAATATATTAGAAGCCCCCCTTCTCCACCCGCCAAAAGGAAACTGAGCCCGAGGCTGCTGCCAGTGGCTCCCATGTGCCACAAGCAAATAGCCCAGGTGGGGCAACCCCCCCCTCCACGAGCTAGAGCCAATGGAGACCACCAAGCACACCAAGTGCAGGCAGTGGGGACCCAACAAGATGAGGGAATGGCAGTATTGAACAAGCTGCCCTGATTCAGGGGGAAGTTTGATGGGGACCCAGATCAACTAGCTCTATTCCTTGACTCTGCGGGAGTCCATCTAGATCATTATGGACACCTCTACCCATCGCATAGAGTTTTTCATCCACTAACCTTTGCTGTCTTCTAAAGTTAAAGATGTCTGCTTCATCTTTTGGCTACATCCTGATTAGGACAAAATGATCCGGATATTGTGTTCCAAAGTGGAACATAGAACTCTCGCCATGATTTAAATCATGCTGTTCTGAATCACTAAGGTTGACTCAATTCTTGCAGGTACTCATGTGGTGTGTTTTTCCTTTCTTCCTTCCCACTACATTCCCCTTGTCCTGCCCACAGAATGTGAAGTTATGCAGAAGTTGACTGCTCCCTCTTTTAGTAATGGAAATAAATCAATGGTGCAACTTCATTGGTTTTTGTCTATAAGGGTCAGCACTGCTCCACCACCCTTTGAATTCAGCAGGCATAAGAGGTTTAAAAGCACCAGAGAATGAGGGCAGATGGCTTCTGACATAGACACTTCAGGAGTCACCTAGGAAAGATCCCCTCATTTAGACAGAACGTAACATTTCAAAGCTTTTATTTACGATGGCATTTTTATCGAGCAGCCAGAATTTAAATCAGAATCTTAAACATTCATGAGTTGAACATTTCTTCAACACAGTATAGTAAAGTTTACTGCTATTAGTCTTAGAGTTTATACAGAATTTGATTTATAGCTCTGGCTAGTTTCCAAGATATAGTTGGCATGTATGAAATGCGCAACACCCTCGTGTCTGATAGCATATCTGTTCTTTCACAAATCCCCCTTTGTCCTTTTCCAGTGAAAGGCAATCTGTCACAGCTACAATTGTAGACTCCAAACGGCCATTTGCCAGGGCTGCCTCTCCTCCCCAAGTCTTACTAAATACAGTAATTCAAATTTGCAGCACAAGCCATTATTTCCACTGGCTTTAGAGGGAAGGAAAATCTTCATAGGAAAGATGCCATTTTTGCTGAGTGATTTTGAAGTGGTTCATGTGAAATCTTTAAAGCAGCCTGTCTGATATATTGGTGAATAGAAAGAAATGAGCAGCTGAAAATATCATTTAAATCAGTATTTCTAACCTTAGCGACTCTAAGTTATTTTGGACTTCAACTCCCAGAATTCTCTAGCCAGCATGGGGAGGGGGGATTTTGGGAATTGAAGATTTAATAGATCTTAAGCTGCTGAAATTGAGAAATTTTGATTGAAACCATTTCAACTCAACTCTCATCTCTCTGTGTTTGATATCTTCATTTATTCTCCGACTCTTTCTTGCATTATCATTCCTTTCCTCAGTAATCGTACAGAAGTCCCTTTTAGTGTCAACAATGTGACTAGTGAACCCAAAAGAAGTAGACACTCTCAGGATCTTTGAATTCCCAAAAGTATAACTTTATTGGATACACCATCTTGGAACTGCAGAAGGAAAACTAACTCTGGTTTCCCCATGCAAATGCTCACTTAGTTAAACAATAGATTCCCTTTCTCCCCACCCCTTGGTGATCACATTGTCCAATTATAAAACTTTCTTTTGTTATGGAAACATAACATGTGTCTCCATCTAACACCTGCAGTAGTGACTTTGATGAAGTTCAGGCTCTCACCGTCCATAGATGAAATCTTAGCATTCCATTTCCCTCCCTCTCTCCTCCCGTTTGAATGGCAAGTTGAAGAGTGATAGAAGCTCAGAAGTAACATATAGATCATGTCAACTAACAGAAAGGTAGAGTGTGTCCTTTGTTTAAATATCGGAGGAAGCTCACTAAAATGGGTGCTTCTAGACAGGTTGAACTGAAACTTCCATGATCTCAGTTTTGTGTGTCCTATCTGGATTAATGATTTCCTTCCTTGCTTCTGTTTGCTTTTTTGAATTGCTTGGAATACACGTCATTTCGGCAACAAAGGTCCGTATAGTCAAAGCTATGGTTTTCTCAAGTAGTAATGTATGGCTCTGAGAGTTGGACCATAAGGAAGGCTGGGCACTGAAGAACTGATGCTTTTGAATTGTGGTGTTGGAGAAGACTCTTGGACTGCAAGGAGATCAAATCAGTCAATCCTAAAGGAAATCAACCGTGACTGTTCTTTGGAAGGACAGATACTGAAACTGAAGCTCAAATAATTTGGCCACCAAATGAGAAGAGAGGACTTATTGGAAAAGACTCTGATGTTGGGAAAGATTGAAGGCAAAAAGAGAAGGGGACAGCAGAGGATGAGATAGGTATATAGTGGCATCCATGCGATTAACATGAATTTGGGCAAACTCTAGGAGACAGTGGAGGACAGAAGGGCCTGGAATGCTAATGGGGTCATGAAGAGATGGACATGACTTAGTGACTGAACAGCAACAACACATCATTTGGATAAAAGAAAGTAGGTTGAATTATATTGTTCTACCTGTGGAGGAAGGCAAAGAAAAACATCAGAATCATTGAGACAGATAAAAGAAATGTATATGTTGCATCCACATTGCATACATTTGTTTTCTTTGTTAAAATATTTAGCTGCTACCTTAATGGCTAATATATAAAGACCTATGTGGGACTCCACATTGGAAACACATTATGGAAATCAGGTCCCTTAGCTACATAATTACTGCTCAAATAACTTAATCATCACATTAGCAATTTCCATTTTCCCTTGTAAATATGTATTTTTTTTCCTCATGAATGTTACTGCCCTGATGAATTTGTGTTTCATTAAACTGAATAATGGAAATGACATATTCTAAGATAAGGGATGCATTAATATCTAGCTCTTTCTGAAATGACTAATTGGTTTGGATTATACTATTCTGTTTGCAACATTATCACAGCTAGGAATTTAAATGATGGATCTGTGCTGTTTTGACTATTTCTTTTTCAGGATGCTTATCTGAAATGAGTTAAACCAAGTCAAGGTTTTAACTTTAGTAAAATGATTTGCCTTCTCTATGGCAAATGGCACACTGTGCATTTCTCCATGATGATTCTGTACCACTAGTAGCTATGCTGCATATTGACTGCTGTAAAGCCCATTTAGGTAATTTTATAAATAAGTATGTAGGTGTGTCTAGGTATGTATGTATTGATTAATTGCTGTATAAGGCACAAATAAAAATATATATAAATGACAACAGGGAGGATGAGATTACAGTTAGGCTGAATTTTCCTGAATTTTCCATTCCAGCCTTGGATCATTTGAAAGCCAACTCATTTCATCCTTCAAAGTGATGTGATACATAAAGAACTTTCTGATGTTTAGCTCTGAGGGTGTCTGTTTGAAACCTTCGATATATTGCTTTATATTTCATTTTTAAAAGGTGAATAACATTTTGAATGTGGCAATATTCTATGCTTTTACCTAGTGGGGTGCTGGTATTGTAAATAATAAATTGATCCATAGCATTAAGTTCATTAACCAATCTCTACTCTGCTAGATAATTACCTTCCAAATGTGGTACAGTATTATTTCCTCATCCAGTTTGATATTAGACATTAATGCTTGATTCTTAAATGAACATTGTCTTATATATTATTGCTTTTATTCCAAAACAAATGATGGCTGAGCTGCTTGATTATCTTTCTAGATAACGATGCAATGTTCTTTTTTTTATAGGTTATTTATAATGTATAGTTTGAGTGTCAACAGTGTCAACTACTGTTGATTACAGTAGTTTGCTTTTAAAGCCAAATTATTGATTTGGGAACTTACATGTTACTCAGAATAAGTTAATTGGATTGGCCTAAAATTCTTGCCAAAACAACAACGATGTCCAAGCAAGCAAGCAAGCAAGCAACAAGCAAGCAAGCAAGCAAGCAAGCAAGCAAGCAAGCAAGCAAGCAAGCAAGCAAGCAAGCAAGCAAAACAGAACAAATGTTGTGTTCTTGTGCTACAGTAGTTAGAGTCAGGGGTCTCAGACTGTTGATTGCAACTTTTTAGAGGGACATGAGCAACTTAAAAGTGGGCAGTCACAAAACTTTTAAAAATTCTCTCTGTGGCGTTGTAATTAAGCTTGGATGTATGAATTGGTGTCCACCTGCTGCCTTTTCTTAAAAAGGCCAACAATAATGAAGTCTTTAAATTATTTTCCATGTTGGAGTGTATGATTTCAAAATGAAGTTTGTTTATATGGTCACAATTATATTATTTTGCAAAACAAATTTATCTGTCAGAATCCATTATTATATCAAATGAAGTGTTTGTAATTTGTTTTCATTGAAGCATCTTATAGTTTGTGAATTGGGGCATTTAACACAATTGAAATGAACAAAATTTACTTCTGCAGAATGACCCCATTGATCATGTGACTGACAATAATTAGATATGAGTGATAACACAAATCTTTAAAATAGAAGCCAAATTCAACAATCAATGTGTCTCTGACTAGGGAATCCTGGGAGTCAAAGTTAAAGTCCACAAATCTTAAAGTTGCCAACTTTGGAGATCCCTGTTGTAAGGTAGTATATTTATAGTCACATATTAGTTGGTGCCATTCAGTATTTTTATCCATTTTATATTATAAAGTTATGAGGTTTTAGGAGGACTTCTGCCTTAGATGAAAAACAGTATCCTATTTTAAATTGTATAGGATATATAGGCTAATTAAAACTGAGGTAAATAATTTTCCTGATGTTTCTTTTCATATTATAATTAGAGTTGTCATTTGATTCATAAATAAAATACAAATAAACATTTATTCTTCAACTAACTACATTAGTTATTTTTTAAAATGTGTATTAATGAAATTACAAGAGAGATACCTTCTGAGATTTTGGAAGCAATACATAAGGCATAATTACATAAACAAAAAATACCATTATGGCTGAAAGCCAAGATGGTTAATCTTTTCTTTTCTTATTCTCAACCACAACAACATATTCTCAAGAATGAAAAATATCATCATATTTTAGCCTCCCTATTTAACATTTATTTAGCTACCTAAGGAAATGAAGCTTTGACTGTTCAATCAATATCGATTACAGGAGCCTGGTTTAAACAGGGTAGATAAGAGCCAGTGCAGCATTTTGTGGACTGAAAAAAGCATTTTTCTACATATATATGGGGAAAAGCAATAATATCTCTGTTACCCTGTTAAATTTTTCCACTGGATTCAGTGATCCTCTGGAGCAAAATAGCAATGGCTGAGACACTCAGTTTTTGCCCTATGAGTTGATTTGTACTTCTCAGCAAAATGTGAGGACCAGAACTTAATTATCTCCAGTATAGGATTTCACACTTCTCTATTTTACAATATTTTTCACAAATCAAAAACTATTTAAAGCACATTTAATTAACGTATTTTGTAGGAATACATGCAGTCATTTAAAAGTCATTGTAAGACAAATGTTTTGCTCTAATAGATTCACAAAAGATAATAGAATTATAAGTAAAAATGTGAGAAAATGACATAATCAGATTTTTTCCCACCACATGTAAACCACCCTTCCTTCCTGGAATTACATTCAGTGCTAATTCCTTCAGTGAATGTGCGGGACAAATCCAGTGCGCTAACAGAAAACTACCACAATAATTTCTCCATCCTACAGTCTTCAGATAACCTTGGACTACAAATTTCCATGATAGCCAATGAACATGTCTAATATTTGGAAAGACAGGAATATTAAAATCTGGGTAAGACTGAGCAACTACTTTGATGCAGTCTTAGCCCATATGTCTGTTTAATGGGTGTTAATGTTTTCAATAATTTGATCAATTCAAAGTATTTCTTTTTCTTTCTTTTTTGGCAAAGTAGAATGAGCATACATGTAACACCTCTCTCAATAGCAGGGAAGAGATAGCAAGCCAATGCTTTAATATTTCAACTATTTTTACTTGTTTTATAATCTGTAAACAGCTCAGAGTCACCTTGTAGCGAGATGAGCAGCATTAAAAAATAATAAATAAAATAAGTAATTTAATAAAAAAGTCCATGCTCAAAATGCCATTCTTGAGCAGCTGTGTGGATGTTTAGATCTCACAGAAATGATCACAGTTGTATTTTCAGCATTCATCATCATCATTTTAGCCATTGTTTATCAACTGCAGGATGAAGGCCTTATCTGCATGTTTTCAACCAATATGATCCTGAGCTTTCTTTTGCCACAATACTTGCTGATGTTGTCGATCCATCTTGTTTTAGATAGCAATAGCAATAGCTATAAATACAGTGGTATTTATATACCGCCTATCAGGGCTTGCAACCCTCTCTAAGTGGTTTACAATGTCAGCATATTGCCCCCAACAA
>JANHJO010005286.1:66463-78021 GCA_032468235.1 Pseudoxyrhopus heterurus | reverse complement strand
TAAGCGGTATACAAATCTAATGCTATTATTATTATTATTATTATTATTATTATTATTATTATTATTATTATTATTATCTTCTTCTTCCTATTGGTACTTACCTGGTGAAAACCCACTGAAAAGTCCTGTGGGTTTTCACCTAATTAAAAGTAAAAGTTTTTCTCTCAATCCGAAACCATCAGTCACATGGTCCAGTCAAGGCACTGTCTGATGATTTGGTGACATCACTCCTTCCTCTGACCAGGCGCGAGAACATCCTTGGTTCCCAAGAGAAAGTATTTTATTGTGACTGCACACACCCAGCTATCTCTAATCCCCCCTCCCTATCCCTCAGCTCCAGTGTGGTAGCACTGGACCTCCAAGACAGCTTCGCCCAGGCCAGCTTCAGGGTTGACATGCGGGTTGTGCTCAGGCTGCTGCTACAATGAGGCAGAAGGCCAGGTGGCGCATCGGGATTGCCAGCTCCCGCCCCTGCCTCTGCCCGGCTAATGGGCCTGCTGCACCTGCTGCTGCTGGCTTCGCAGGGGTTCTTCTCCCTCCTGGCTGGGCTGCTCCTGCCTGGCGTGGGGCAACTCAGCCCAGATCTGTGACCTCCAGAGTGTCTCGCCTGCCGTCACCTTCCAGCTGCTTCCCTCCCCTGCCATGCGCAAGCTCCATGGCAGCCCTGCAGCAGGACGGAGAAGGGAGGGGAGATCACCCCTTCCTCCTTTGCGCCCCCAAACCCTGTCTTCCCTGGCTGCTGAGCCCCTTTCGCGCAAGCAAGACGTACAACTCAATGTTACTGGTAGCTGCAGAAGCCTCTGGGTGCAACGCTCTGCCGCAGCTCCAAAGCAAACCTTCCCTGCACAGGATTGAAAGGCTGGAGGCCCCCGCAGCCTCTAACGACCAACCCCCATCCTGGCTGGGCTAGCTCAGTGGGCAGGGAAGACGGGGTCTTTGGGACACAAAGGGGGGAGGGGTGATCTCCCCTCCATCCGTCTGTCCCGCTGCACGGCCGCCATGGAGCTCCTGCCCGCCAAAGTGGCAGCTCATCCAATCCATTTTCCACCGGGCTGTAGATATGCAGTTACCGTAGGTCGAATGGGTTTGCTTTGTTCTTGCATAAATCATCCTCAAGAAAAGGAGGATCTGCAGGAAAATCCCCCCCTCCCGGCTCACAGATCACTTTCTGAAAGAGTTTTCCTCATCCTGCCACCCGTTGTGCAGGCGCTTCCAATCTTTCTCCCTCTCCCGCATCTCAAGCAAAATCAAACCATGATGAACAAGGTGGCTTCGGCGGGCAGGAGCTCCATTGCGGCCTTGCAGTGGGACGGACAGGTGGAGGAGAGAGGGGAGATAAAAAAAAAAACAAGACATCCCCTGAAAATAAGCCTAGTGCTTATTTTTGAGCCAAAAGAAAATAAGACGGGGTCTTATTTTCAGGGAAATACAGTATTTGTTTCAATAACTAATGTATCAGTGTTAAGTTATTGCAGCTAATTCATGCTGATATGCTCTGTCCAGTTTCTGATATCCTTAATCTAGTTTAGTTGCTTAAATAAATTATCTTCTCTTCTAAATGTGCCACTAATCAATTTACTTAAATCGGGAATGGAAAACTGGATGACTGCTTTTAGTGAATAAATGTTTAAAAAGAGATATAAACACCTTTCTTTGATTACTAGAACCTAGAGTAATCTAGAAACTCTTCTTTAGTAAGTCTAATTTCTTTGTGCTAAATGTAGCCATGGAAAGGAGCTGTCCAAATCAGTGCTTCTCATTTCTCATATGCTTCATAATGGGAACTTCTGAATTTTTTTTGCTATGTCATCCAGAGTGTACAGTTCAGTGCAGCATTAATCATGACTAATTGTCTGTTTTTCTTGTTGCATCAAAATTATATTCAATGAAATCTTTTTTTGTCTTGTTCATATATTTTTTTCATTAAATGTGTCTTTAAAAAAAATCTTCTGAAAAAAAACTCCACTCTTTGGAAAATTGACCTGTTTAATTAGGGAGAAGGCAACAAGTACATTTATTAGTGACTGGAAACCATTTATGGACTTTTTGCTGGCAATGGAAAAGATGAACTGTTGATTTATGGATTCGATGTTTAGAAAGGGGAAAATATGGAAAGAATGAGATTATGACATAACCTTAAAAAGGGAGGGTTGACATTAAATTTATTTATCTGCTGTAAAGAAAATCAAGCCGATCTTCTATATAAATTCTTTATTCTTTTTCTTTCCTCCATTTACTTTTTTAACATTCACTTGCACTTTTTCTTTTCTTTAAACTTATATTGTATGTTTCCATTTATTATTGTATAATATCTCCTAATAAACATATTTTTAAAAATGACACGAACTCCACTCATTATATTGAACCACTTTTATTTTATTTTCTAGGAAGAAGGCAATATTAAAGAGATTGCAATAACATATCATGTCAAAGAAGGGCATGAAAAAGCAGATTCTTCACAATTTGAACTCCTTAAAGTACTAGGCCAGGGATCTTTTGGAAAGGTAAGAGAGACTTTGGATCTGTAAAAACTACCATAGTATTTGCTGCAGCCTGTACTAATCAGAATTCCCTAAATGAGTATCTAGTTTTTAAATTACACCTACCAAATCTTTGTTCAGGTTCTTTAATTGTCTAGTTTTCTGTCCAAGCTAAGATTTGAATATCTAAGAATGATTGTTCACAAAGAACAATATAAATTTAATATACTTCCTCACAATTTTCCATGGTTGAATTAATATTAAAACTTGTTTCATTAATAAAACTCTGCAATACTTTGGATTCTGATTCAGAGTGCTTTGGCACATACAGGACCATGAATATAGCATCCGTCTGCAACTCCTCAGTACAATCACATCTTTTCCCAAGATCCAGTTGCCAGCTGTTCATGGAAACAGATACTGCTGCTTTAAGAGTCACAGACAAAGTTACTTTCATTTTCCTACAACCTTCAAAGGACCTTTTCAGAATCTAATCAAAATACTAAATAGCCTAACTTTCAGGTGGGCAGGACTTTTTTTAGCCCAGAAGCATATAAAACATTTGGAGAATTTTACATTTGAATAATAATATGTGGTATGTGCTGATCAGTACTCCTGTAACTAAAATCGAGAGGCTTTTTCATATTTTATTACGTTGCAAGCTGCAGAATTGAAACCAATATTAATAAATTTTCCATTTGTGTACCAAATTGTTAAAAGGGCTGCTTTGTGCAGTTTGATGCAGCTGCTTTGGAATCTGCTCCCACCTGTTTTTGCAAGTGATATACATGCACAACTTTTCCCGCTGAAGTTATGTACATACTTTACAGACAATTAGGAGTAGCTTCTGATGCTGGAAATTCTTACATTTACTGTAAGGATTCAGAAGGGCTACTTTGTAAATGCCCCCTTTCACTTTCATATTTTTTTAAAGCTTCGTAGAGTCCCACTTTTATATTGTTGGCCAGTTTGACTGATTATTACAATAACACTATTGTGTTTGACATTAAAAAGGCTTTACTTATGCTTGTTACAGGTATTTCTTGTGAAAAAAATCTCAGGATCTGATGCCAAACAGCTGTATGCAATGAAAGTGCTTAAAAAAGCAACATTGAAAGGTAAATTATGCAACCTATAGATGTTTTAAAAGTTACTTTTTTATCACGGTTATCACTGTGAACGGTCACTGGGTGTATGAGGGAGTTGCTAAGTGAGGACTACCTGTATTCAGGAAGAAGTTAATGAAGGTTGTCAAGATGCTGTTGTGCCAAATATTCAATTGTTTAATAATTTAATTTACATACAAGTTGCTGGATTGTGGTGGGGATAGAAATACAATAAAATTAGTAGCTCCCTGATCACCTATTTGTATTTGTAATTCAGTGCTTTTGTGGAGACGTTAAACTAGTGATGGCCAATATTTTTGAAGAACAATCCTGAAATTATTAAACTGATTGTCAGGCTTGCTCCCTGCGCCGCAGCGCCGTCGCCCGCCAGCCAGCTGGGCACCTGCCGCGCCATCGCCTGCCATTCACCTGGGCGCCTGCCAGCCAGCTGGGCGTTTGCTGAACATTGGCCGCCGTTTCCGGGCGCGATTGGCTGGGGCGTCGTTGAGTGGCTATGCCCCGACCACCGTGCTCGGCTGGGACTCTGCTACGCTCCGCCCAGCTGACCGCTCGTTCTTCCGGGACCGCTGCTCTGCTATATGGTTGCCTTGGCGATCGGGGACGCTTCGCGAGGGTTGGGGCTGCATCGGGAAGCTTCGCGTTTGTTCAAGAGGGGTGGGAAAGCTCTGGGAATCTTCGTGGTTCATGGGGAGTGGGGTTTTGTCAAGGGGTTACTTAATTGGTGTTGGAGTGCGGCTGCTTCCAGCGCCGACTTTATCTTTGTTTGAGTTGTCAAACGGCTGTTTGAATTGCGGTTTGTGTTCCCGGTTTCAACTGCAGAGAAGATTAAAAGGATTTCTTCTGACATCTACTGTGGTTATTCCTGCGTATCGACAGCAGTCTAACACTGATGATAATAATAATAATACTTCGGCCTATGCTACAGCTTGTCTATTAGCTATCTAAAATACAAGTTGGCATCAGCACATTTGTCTCTATTAGCTATCAAGTAGCATTTGATTGAGTGTAGTGGTTAAGACATTAGGCTAGTAACGGGAAGATTGTGACTTCTAGTCCCACCTTAGGCACACAGTCAGCTGGGTGACCTTGGGCTTATCACTTCTTCTCCGTCCTAAGAAAGAGGCAGTGCCAAACCATTTCTGAAAAACCTTGCCAAGAAAACTGCAGGGACTTGTCCAGGCAATGGAATCATACATGATTGAGTGGAAGGGGGAAAAAAAATTGATTGGTTGCCTAATTGCATTTACTACATTTTACATTACATTGGTTCTGGAAAGCATTTAGACTGAGATAACTAGATATTCCAAAACAAAAAGTCCAAATTCACTTAGTAGCTATTAATTTGAACTAAATGTTTTACAGTTCGTGATCGTGTTCGGACAAAAATGGAACGTGACATCTTAGTAGAAGTTAACCATCCCTTTATTGTCAAGTTACATTATGGTAAGTTTAATAAATTTTGCAGACCAATGAAATATGATTAGAATATCTGTGTGGTAGGCCAGGTAAAAAAATCCAGATATCTCTGAGATTCCAAGATTGCTAGCTGGAGGGTATAACAATAGAATTTTGAAGCCCAAAATCAAGCTTCAAGTTTCATGCTTCCTTCAATTTTTGGACTGTGTAATACATTGCCAAGCCCATCCTTAATGGTTCTTTCTTTCATACTTTCCCCAAGGTCAGGTCTATATAATCGCTATGTATAATGCTTCAAAAATATGTGTAAATATTTTTGTAAAAATATTGACCCTGCCTAACAGTCAACAAATTGATTGACATCGAATGGTCTAGCAATCGAAGGAATTAGAAAATGTTTTTTTTCTGACAGGAGAATTTCATGTGTGGAATTCCACCAATAAGTAGCCAGGACTGAGCTTTTAGAAATATAACTTAAAAAGCCACTCACTTATGAATTGTTTTTATTATGACTTGGATGAGATTGCTATCTGTATTTACTGTTGCCAGTGTTATGGTTTGCATTTTTGCTTATCTTTGCTGTCTCAAAGATGATTAAGCAAATCATTCAGAAAGTTTGTTTCTTTTATTACAACACGTTTTCCTTAAAACTCGAGTTTAGCTAATATTGGAATTTAGGAGGCAGCTGAGCTAAGTAAACTGTCATTACTCTATATACAGGTTATGGAAATATTTTTTCCAGGGGGCGTTGTCCTTTACAAAATAAAGCAAGACCCAGCAATTTTCAGGGTAGGGCGTAGTTAAGTCAAAAGGTTGCTTTAGACAGCAAGATGGGTGACATATAAATTTAATAAATAAAACAACTCAACTCCAAGGCCATAAAATACAGGGCAAAATGTCCATTATAACAGGGGAGCAGTAGGAAGACAAAGTTTTAAAAGGTGGTGGATACAAAAGGGAGCGGTACTCTCACACTCTGACAGGGCCTCCTCTGTTTATTGTTACTTCATACTAATTTCAACGAAGATTCTTATTGAATAATGCTGTGCTATTATCTGAAGAATTTTAGCCAAACCTGAACCTACTAGCCAAATTAAGCTGGGATGAGATACATACTGTCAAGTCCTGGTTCAAGAAATCCAGCACCCTCCTTTCTGACAGGCAAAGCCGAGATTTCCTACAGTGAGCTTCTGAGACAAACTTTTATGAAACTGGCAATATATATATATATATAATGTATAGCTTAGTTTAGAGCCAATATCTGGTTAAGGCCTCAGGCTAGAAATCCAGAGGTTAATTCTAGCCCCAACTTAGGCATGAAGCAGTTGAGTGATCTTGAGCCAGTCACTCTCTCAGCCTTTCAGAAGTAAGTCAGTGGCAAATCATTTCAAGCAAACTACAATCTTACCAAGCAAACTACTTTTCCAGGCAGTCACCAGGGGTCAAAAACTGTCTCAAAACAAATATATTTTAGTGTAAATATATTCTGAAAGATATTGTATCGAGTCTCACTGAAATATTTTTTCTTGTTTTTCAAGCATGGTAACATATAGTATTACAATCTCTTAGATTACATTCATACAAAATAACCATGCAAACCAATGTGACAATAAAAATGTAGCATTAATACTGCCTGATATATAGTGGTAATCGAAGTCTTACCCCAACATTTTCCATTTACATGGAGGTTAGTATATAACATTTTGCTATTTCCAAGGTCTTTGTATGCCATCACAATCCTGCACAATTGTATCAATGCATAAAACCATGAAACAGAATAGACTCATAATATAGAACAACCTTATTGTTCTTGTCAAGAACAGACCAATATATTTCTTGCCAAGATTAAATAATCAAATGCCGTATGTATTTTCCACCAAATATCATTTGTTTCATAGAAGCATTTCTCTTTTATAAACATTCTTGCTGAGATTCAGCAACTTAGCTTGGAGACATTTTAATCAGGAAGAGCTCTCATAGAGTCTCTTACAGATACACTAAATTCTACCTTAAATGTTTTAGCATTAACAGGCAAGGATTGTACATTTTTAGTGAATTTGAGCTTTGGGCATTGTTTTTATTGATTATTTGAAAATCATAGCACATGGTAAATGCTGGAGTTTAGCCATTGAATTTTAATACTTCCAAAGAAATTTAATGACCAAGCACGTTGAAACGATTTTATAATATGAATACTTCCTATGACACAGGATTCCCTCTAACGGCCATTATGCTTTTTACAGTCCTGCACTGTGGGGCTGTGAGGCGGGTAATAATAGTTGAGCCTTCTCTAGTGGGGTAATTTTCAGAAAGGATTGACAGGATGGTACCGGTCGCAGCATCAGTAGATGGAGTTAGTTACTTACTGGAATACAGTAGCAACTTTAACAAACAGCAGGCACTAAAGGTGATGATGCTAATGTTGGCATTGTTTTCTAGATATCTCCTATGGAGTATAACATAAATAATTAAATAGTTCCTCTCTGTGGCTAGAGATACTGTATGACTTTACTGAAATCAATCGTTTGCTTTTCCCTCAGCTTTTCAAACAGAAGGGAAGTTATATCTTATTTTAGACTTTCTCAGGGGAGGCGATTTGTTTACACGCTTATCCAAAGAGGTAAGCAAGATTTATATTGTAATTATAACAGGAGCTTTTTAATAGAGCTTTCATTTAAAAAAATGTGCTTAACTATGTAGAATATTTTCCAAATTTCTTAATTTTTGTATGTCTCATATAGCATTTCTCCTGCATTCTTTATACTTTGAAACAATTCTACCAGCTAATTATATGTTAGTATGAATTTTAGATGCTTTGTGTTAATGCTTTTTAATAATGACAGTGGTTTTTATAAATTCAATTATATATCTGAACGTTTGCATGCTCCTTTTAATTATATATGTTACATTTTAAGTTGAGAAATAAACATTCTTACTAGCTGTCAGACTTCCCCCATCCGGTCCCTTAGGAAAGAAAGATCCTGACTCTATTAGATTGAAGCAAAATGTTCTTTTACTAAGGAAGTTGATTGAAGTAAAGTCAGCCTATCTCTAAGGTTTTCCCGCATGAAAAAGATACAGTAAATGTTCTCCTCTCCTCCCTGTGACCAGTCTGTGCTTCGCCAATCGGAGCTCACCAAGATGTTATGAGAACATTGAGATGTTCTAGGCAATTCACATTCCTCTCTCAAGGTGCATGGCCTTGGTGCCTCTGGTACAAACTGTTCCGAGCTTCTCTGGTCTTCATCACCTGTCATTCCCCCCTCCCTATTTCCCATCACATACACAAAATCATATTGCCCATTTGTCGTCGCCCCTCTAACTCCCCCCCACTCCAGCCTTTGATGGCAGGACCTTAATTATGGAAATGCATGTTTTTCTTTGTAGGTCATGTTCACAGAGGATGATGTCAAATTTTATTTGGCTGAATTAGCACTCGCTTTAGACCATCTGCATAGTCTTGGGATAATATACAGAGATCTAAAACCAGAAAAGTAAGTTATTTCAAGCTGGATTCAAGTAGCTGTGTCCATGGAATTATGGTGAAGTAGAAGGACATGGCAAAAGTTTTTTTTATGTCATAAGTCTCTGCCCTTTTCTATGTATATAGAAATACCAGGGGGGAATAACAGATAGCACAACACTACCTTCATCTTTCTAGTAAAAGAAGAAAACACTTGCAGATGCCCATGGCTACATTTATACATTTGATAAATTTATTTAGTTATTGTAAAGACTTATTGGCCATTCCTATCTATAGAGTTGTGATGACTCAGCGGTTAAAGACTCTGAGCTTGTCAGCTGAAAAGCTGACAGCCCAGGTTCAATACCTGAGAGCCACACAAAGGAGTAAGCTCCCATTACTTGCCCCAGTTCCGGCCAATCTGGCAGTCTGAAAACATGGCAATGCAAGTAGATAAATAGGTACCACTTTGATGGGAAGGTAACAGCATTCCGTGCCCCTCAGCGTATGGTCATGCTGGCTATCTGACCACTGAACTTCTTCAGACAATACTAGCTTCCTCGGTTAAGAAATGGAGATGAGCACCACTCCCTAGAGTCGAACACATTGGACTGGGGAAATCTTTACTTTTATCAACAGAGGATTAACCTTGAAATAACCTTTTATACTATTTATAGCATTCTTTAATTGTTACCAATAAAGCTCATATAACCAATTTAAAACTTTATTTTATTTATAGCATACTTCTTGATGAAGAAGGACACATTAAATTAACAGGTATGTAAGGCAAAACTTACTTTCTATGAATGATTTATAGACACCTTGCTTTTTGCAGGATAAAACAGAATGGTTGCAAAATACATCCATTTAAAAATAGCCTGTTAAAAACTAAATATTTTTCTGATTAGAAATATGTATAAAAATGTACTTTTTTTTCCTTCCAGATTTTGGCCTAAGCAAAGAATCTATTGATCATGAGAAAAAAGCATACTCCTTTTGCGGAACAGTGGAATACATGGCCCCAGAAGTAGTTAATCGGCGAGGTCATACACAAAGTGCAGACTGGTGGTCATTTGGTGTGTTAATGGTAAGTTTTAATGCATGGGATGATAAAGTCTACAGATCTTTGATACTCAGCACCATGCTCTCATGGACTTATCTTAGTAAGCTCTGTAATAATAAAAGAAGAGAAGGAACTTCATTTTGACCATATATGAATGTCAAATACACATGCACCTAGTTAATTTATTTTGAACATAATATGTATATATATCAGGGATATAAATTGGCAGGGTAAATAATTGAGTTCTTTATTTCACTTGTTAGCAGTTTGCAGGTTACTATAAATTTGGCACTATTTTTATTATTTCATAAGTATCTTTAGGATAAATTAAATCCTGTCAATATACATCTATGGGGTTGAATCAGGACAAATGGAAATGATTTATATCTAAACAGAATTATAGCAATAGTATTATAAAAATAATATTTTTCAAATTTGTTATGTCCATAATCAAATCTAAGCAATATGTACTTTTAGATTTTCATTTACTTGATCATTAAAAATTGCAACTAAAAACTTTTAAAAAATTTTAAAATGCGCTAATGCAATATTTTTCACTATAAATTGGCTTAAATAACAAATATACGTAGATTTTGAACTTCTGTGTTTAAAATACAAGCTGTTAACAAGGTCAACATTACGTATTACAAAAAAATAAAGAATTTTATAAGAAACATAATTATGCAGTTTTTGAAAAAAAAGGGGGATTTTTAACATGTTTTTAATCTGACTAGAATGTTATACCTTAGTGCAGGGCTGTCAAACTCCCAGCCCAGAGGCCGGATGCGTCACATGCTGGCCATGCCCATGCCTGGTTCAGTGAAGGGGGAAAAAGTCCCGTTTGACACTCCTGTCTTAGTGTATTTCTGTCACAAGTATTTTAAAAGATATGATGATTAACATGGAGTAAGTATTTTGTAATGAAATGGTTCAAGTACAAAAAAATTTTAAACTTTCTTCTCAGAGAAATAATCTCAAATATCCAACTGTACTGAATTTTAGTTTTTAATTTTTGGAAGTCAGTATACAAATAGCTCCTAAATTTAAAATAATTTGAGATATCACCTAGTAATCATATGAAGTTATAAGCAAAGTTTTAAAGAACTTTCTAGAGGAGAGAATAATTTCAATTTCCAAAAAATTAATAGCCAAATTAATTTTGACTACTTTTGGTATGTAGCCATTGTGTTAAATATTTAAATTTCTTAAAGTGTAAAAGCAGAAAAGAAAATACGAATATGTTTTGGAACTGTTTCATTAAAATATAGAAATATGCCAAATAATTTTCAATTACAAATATTTCAACTCTCAAAGAAAGCACATTTTAGCCTCACCATATGTGTTCTTATATTAGAACAGCCTGTTATCAGAAATTGTCCAACCTCACTTTCAAGGTTGGTCATCTTCCAATGAAATTGGAATTCAATATTTTGAGCTCAGAATGTTTTGCTCTTAAAATGTGTTGCAATGTTATCTGTTTTTATTTTGCAATTTTAAAAGCAGAATGGAATTGAAAATCTATCCATAAAAGTAAAAAAAATATCTAGGGAAATAAAATTTTATATTTGAGGAATATAAACATATTGGAGACATTAAATATAGAGTTAGGTTTTGGGGAACTTAAGCTGTTATTAGAGAAAATTACATATAAAGCTAATTTACATTAATAGAAAAAATTAAAAATCTGTTCTGCTAAATAATCTTGTCAAAGGTTTCCTTCATACTCTTTTAGTATAATTGATGAAAGTTTTATTCTTTCAGTTTGAAATGCTCACTGGTACTCTACCTTTCCAAGGGAAAGACAGAAAAGAAACCATGACTATGATTCTCAAGTGAGTACACTCTTATTTATATGTCTCAGATATTCTACTGGGTTTGCTGTCTGGATTGTAATATCTAATAACTACCCTTCCCCTAATTTTGAAAGGTACTAATCTATATATATAAAAGAGAAGTCCTGGGAGGGATGTGTGTTTGTATGTACTCTATACAAAATCACAGTTCTCCCC
>JANHJO010005286.1:25886-36720 GCA_032468235.1 Pseudoxyrhopus heterurus | reverse complement strand
TCATCTTTTCCTGTCAATATCTTATCCAACTCCATCAGTTCCTCATGAAAACCATGTAATTTTACATCTTTTTGATACCTCAACTGTATTTGCAAAAGAGGCTGTTGGTTTAATTTTATGAATCATAGGTTGGCCTTGATTTTTAGACACTATTTTTTCCCCATGCTTGATAATTGATATCTGGATTTCTTTTTTTGACCTTGTGTATCTCATTTTTGTCAAGAGGGGGGTACAAGAATACCTTTCAGAACTGCTTAAATGATAGACTGTTCCTACTGTTTATTATCAGGATACACTTCCCTGTGATGTTTGAAAACATCGCACATTGATGGAACACTGAATAACTGATTTTTTTAATATAATTTTAATATTAAAAATGATATTTTATTACTGTGAAAACTCAATTTATTTTTTAACATTCAGAATTGAAGCTGTTCTTAATTACATATGTGTACACTTATATACCATGTATCTGCATACACAAACATGCCTACAAACATCTATGCATACAAAATATTTAGAAAGCACCCTGGTTCGCTTTCTTTCATTTCCACAGCAAAGTAGAAAAATAGACCAGGATTTGCAAAATATTTGTGAACCAAAAATTAATTATATCCTGCTTTTAGAACATATCCACTTTCTATTTTTTCCCCAACAACCATGTGAGGAGAATTGGGCTGAAAGAGAGTGACTGGCCCAAGGTCACCCAGCTGGCTTTCATGACTAAGGCAGGAATAGATAAATTCAAGGTTGTATATAGCTTGCCTAGTAATTAAGGTTTACTGATCTAAAATGTCTGAGAAGTTGTACTTCCATAATCTCCAGATACTCTCATCCTATAGGCTAGGTATTCCTGTTTCCAGTATCACTAGGCTAGGCAAATCTGACCTAAGGTTTATTTTAGAGTGTGGTTCCACATTTGCATGTAAGTATCTAAACTTTTGTTACTCGTAGTAGTTGCTATTAATTGCAAATTTAAGCATCTTTGGGATTTTTATTGCTATTACTTTAATTCAGCTATATAGAATGGATATAGAAAGTACATGCCCCTGTTAAAATGCCAGGTTTTTGAGATGTAAAAAAAAATCAGGCCAAGGTAATCACTTTAGAATTTTTTCTACCATTAGCATATAAACTGTATAATTCAATTGAAAATAACTTACAGTGATGTGGTTGCATAAAGATGCACAGGCTAAAATCAATACTTTGTTGAACCACCTTTTAGGACAGGGGTGTCAAACTCATGTCACGGCGGCATCACGTAACGTATCGGGACTTTTTTCCCCTTCGCTAAATTGGGTGTGGGCGTGGCCAACGCATGACGCATCCAACCCACGGGGTGGGAGTTTGACAGCCCTGTTTTAGGAGAACATTCACTCTTCTGGGATAGAAGTCTATCAGCATGGCACATCCTGCTTGGGAATCTTTGTCCACTTTTCCTTACAAAAGCGCTCCAAAGCTGTGAGATTTTGAAGGTATCTCCTGTGTACAGCCCTCTTCAGGTCATCCCACAGATTTTCAGTTGGATTCAGGACTGGGCTCTGGCTGGACTATTCCAAAACTTTGATCTTCTGGTGAAGCAATTCTTTTGTTAATTTGGAAGTCAGCTTTGGGTCATTGTAGTGAAAGGTGAAATTTCTCTTCATCTTCAACATTTTAACAGAAGGTTTTGTGCCGAAATAGACTGATATTTGGAACTGTTCATAATTCCTTCCACCTTAATTAAAGCTCCAGTTCCAGCTGCTACCATAACCATACTTCACGCTGGGTATGATGTGCTTTTGGTGATGCACAGTGTTGTTTTTGTGCCAAACATACTTTTTGAAATCGTGGTGAAAAATTTCAACCTAGTCTCATCAAACCATACATATGTTCCCACATGCTTTTGTCACACTTTATGTAGGTTTTTGCAAAATGTAGCCAGGCTTGGGTGTTTTCTTTGTAAGAAAAGGCTTCCATCTTGCCGATCTACTCCACAGTCCAGACATATGAAGAATACAGGAGATTGTAGTCACATGTAGTACACAGCCAATATAGTCAGAAATTCGTGCAGCTCCTTTAATGTTGCTGTAGCAGCCTCTTGGCAGCCTCTTGGATCAGTTTTCTTGTTTTTTTTTATCAGTTTTGGAGGAACATCCAGTTCTCAGTAATGTCACTCTTGTTCCATATTTTCTCCATTTGCTGATGACTGTTTTCACTGTGTTCCGGTGATATGTCCAATGCTTTGGGAATTTTTTGTACCTTTCTCCTGACTGATACATTCCCACAATGAGATTGTCTTGATGCTTTGTAGACTATGGTTTTTGCTGTAAGAGGCAGCTGAGTAAATGCCAGAAAAATCCTTTAAGCACAGCTGAACTTTATATGAGTGGTGATCAGAGTCACTTTGAGGGCAGGTGTGTACTGACTATTATTTACTGTAAGTTTGAATGGGATTGGTTAATTCTGAACACAGCCACATCCCTTCTTAAAAGAGGCTGTGAACAGTTCTGCAGCCACATTATTCTGGTTTTTCATTTTTTTCCCTCCACAAATTGTTTTTCAATTGAATTGTACAGCTAATATGTTATAGTAAAGGTGGAGAGAGTTCTGAAGTGATTTATCTTAGTCTGATTTTTCTACATCTCAAAAACCTGACATTTTAGCAGGGGTGTAAATTTTCTATATCCACTGTATTTGGTATGGAAATCTAATGTATCATAATAATTTCACATTTTACGGGTTTAACATAGTGCTGATTTATCAACAATAGTATTATTGGAAGGTTTCAGATTATACCTTAAACCAGTAACCCTCAACCTTTCCAGCTCCATGGATCACTGGTGGTGGGTGGCAGAGGACATGGTTTTGTGCATGCAATCCCAGGCATGCGCAAACAGAGCTCCACACGCTCGCCTGCCACTTGCACAGCCCGGTTCCCAGCAGACTGGGGGTTGGGAACCCTGCCTTAAACTATTACTTTTTTTTTTTTTTGCAATTTAGGAAAGGGAGGTAAAAACAGACGACGAGGTAAGAATGAGAATGAATCTGAAAAAAGAGAATTGGTTTTTAAAGAGGATGGACAAGGTAAGATGTCTTTTTTCATTTCCTAACATTAAGCAGTTCTGTAGGAGGAAAACTTATTTGTGGTGTTCTTGCCGAAGGTTGTATTGATAGATGAAAAATTAGGCCTCACCCAAGTGATGTACTCTAACAAAAAGAACATTTTTGGTTGAAAAATTTGTAAAAGTTGCAGAGAGTAGCTGAGAACGTATAAAATGATACAGTGGAAGGGAAGTTTTTAGGAAATACTGTACTGCATTTGGTACGTATCGGAGTGTCTGTAGTTTTAAAAAAATCTTAGTTTCTTTGTACACTTTCATTACTGGTATCATTCAGTTATTTGGTGTTGACATATTCTTTTAAGACCCTAAGCTGAAATAAGATAAATTTCAGTTTAGCTTAAAATCTTATTTTGTTTTTTAATATGTAGCATTACATATAAAAAAATTAATACAACTCTTGTATTACATTGGATGCCATAATATTAATTTAAATTTTGTATTGGACTTGCAGGAAGTCATAGAATGAAAAAACAGCAGCTAAAAATACATGAATGTAATATCACATGATACAGATGTCATGTGGCCTGTTATTAACATGTTTTTTTCAAAAAAGCATTATATTGATACAAAAAATGTAGAACAGATTTTAATCCTAGCGTAAGATGTCTTATATTAGTTTAGCATAATAAATTTTATTTTTAATTGAAGGGATAAGAATTTGCAGTATTCTTGTCATTGGGCTGATGTGCCTGTGTGTGTGAGTGTGTGTCTGTGAGAGAGAGGGGGGGAGAGAGATAATATATTCCTATGTGAATTGGAGAGGGGTTTTTTTTGTTTTTACGATGGCAATAGCAAATAGTGCTTTTACAATATTTGCTGCTGAACTGCTGCCAAGGCTCTTGATACACTGAAGTATTCCAGCTCAGCAATAGCAATAGCACTGTATTTATATACGGCTTATCAGAGCTTGCAACCCTCTCTAAGCGGTTTACAATGTCAACATATTTGCCCCCAACAATCTGGGTTCTCATTTTACCTACCTCAGAAGGATGGAAGGCTGAGTCGACCTTGATCCTGGTGGGATTCGAACTGCTAAATTGCAGGCAGCTGGGAGCTGAATACTTAATTACAAAGTACAGCATTTAGCCCGCTGCGCCACTCAAAGCAGAGGATGAGATACTTAGTGTCATTGACGCAATGAGTATGAATTTAAGGTTGCTTTGGGGGACAGTGGAGAATGGCAGGGGGGTTTGTGCTATGCTCCATGGGGTCGCGAAGAGTCAGACACAATGTAGTGACTGAACAACAACACAATTTGCCTCCCTGCATTTCAAATTCATTATTCCGTGGTCTGAAATCCAGGACCAAGAGAGTTAGCTCTCCACCTGCTCTGGCCCACCTTGCAGAGGTTGGTGAAGTGTTATAAGTGTATATTTGCAGTTCTGCCAATCTCTCTTCCCAGGATTTAATATCTTGTAGTTTGGGATGCTGCAGATTGGAAGGAAAATGGTGCTCTGGATTACAGATAGCCCATGATTTATAACCGTTCATTTATTAACCATTCAAAGTTAAAGTGGCACTGAAAAACAGGGACTAAAGACCGATTTTCACACTGTTCTGAGCAACAACAATGCATACACAAATTATATGACCATTACGGCATCCCCATGGCCATGTGATCAAAATTCAGATACTTGGCATCTAGCATGTATTTATGACAGTTGTGGTATCCTGAGGTCATGTGATCACCTTTTGCGACCTTCAGACAAGCAAAAGTCAACGGAGAAGCCAAATTCACTTAACAATCATGTTATTAACTTAACAACTGCAGTGATTCATAACTGTGGCAAGACAGGTGGTAAATTGGGGCAAAACTCACATAACAACTGTCTTGTTTAGAAATGTAAATGTTGGGCTCAATTGTGATCGTAAGTCAAGTTCATACAGCACTTCTCAGCAGTCTTTTAAAGCAGCAGCCACCAATCTTCTCAGGACATATTTTGGTTTACTGTAAAGAGTTCCCAACTTTATTCTTCCAAATAACCTTTTTAATCCCACACTGCAAGGATGTCTGCAAGGTGTAGTCAGAATGTCAAGATGGTGTCCTCAGTGTTGCGATTGAAGTTCTGCAAATAAAAACAGAGTTCTTTCTAGCACCACTACAGCCACCATCTTGACTTTTTTGACTGCACTTTGCAGGGGGGGGGCTGAGATCTACTATCTAATCTCCTGATTGTCCCTGTTGCCCTTTCTGTAATGTTTTCCAAACATCTGAATCCTTCTTAAAGAATGATGCCAAACTGGACATAGTACCTGAAGTGGGAGTTGGATTATTAAACTGAAGGAAATTATTATCTGTTGGGGGAAGCAGAAGAGAGGGAGAGGTACCAAGTCAACCAGTGCCTATTGCTTCAGCCACAAAGTTTCTAGGAATACCCTGGCCCAGTAAGATTTGGAACGCAATCATGGAAAGGCCTTTTACAAAAGAACTGAGGATGTTTTCTAGTGGGGAAATGCAAACTTGAGAACTTGGAAGCGTGCTTTCTGCTGGATGTTTTCTGCCCCATGCAGACGACCAGCTGTCCGTAAGGAATATAAATCCTTCTATTTCCCACCATCCAGTCAGAGCTGAAGAAGCTGTGGATGAGAAGCGAAATATCTTCAAAGAAAAGACAAGGAAGTCCAGTTGCCTCTTGAAAAAGCACCTTTGGGACAACCATGACCTGAATGACTGAGAATCTCCATAGACAGTTACTGGAGAAGGCAATCATTTTCAAATAATTTATTACTGGTATTTAAAAAAAAAATTACACCTGACCATCTTCTATCTATTAAAGCAGAAATCATTCTTGGCTTGATTTTGATTGCTGGCCTCTTAAGTACCATAAATCAAATGGTGAAGTTTTGTTCCAGTATTGTTGGAATTTCATAATGATGCTCCTTTGAATTAAAGTTTTCTAGTTTCCTTTGTGTTTGTGTGTGTGCCTTCAAATCAGTTTCTATTCCTTTTTGTATGTATGTATGTATATATAATTGTTTACATATAAGTATGTTGAATACAGTGTACTTGGACAAGTCATTCCACTTATGAAAAACAGAGTAAAAAACACAATAACATATATACAAGTCTACATATACCAGGTTTTTTTTGTACGTGGATTTCTGACTATCATATAGTATCATCAGCTTCTCTATCCTTCTAGTATTTACATTCCTCTATCCCAAATACAGTATCTCTTTCTAAGTCCCCCTCACTTAGATCTTTCGTCTTCCAACATCTACCTCATGATTCTAGCCATTTATAAAACCTATTCCAAGCTGCGTAGTATTCTGTATCTCCTTTGTCTTTCATTTTTAACGTTAGTCTGTCCATCTCCACACAGTCTAGAATCTTCCTTGTTATCTCATGCTCTAATGGGGTGTTTTCGTTCTTCCAGTTCTGTGTGTATGCAATTCTTGCCGCAGTCAAAACATGTAATATTAAATATAATGTCCCTTTGTCGTAAACCTCTCATGTAATGCCTAATAAAAACAATTCTGGTTTAAAACTTACATGTTGTTTAACCATCTTTTCTAACCAGATATGTATTTGGGACCAAAATTTCCTTGCCTTTATACAAGTCCAGCACATGTGGTAATAAGTACCAGGTAATTGTTTGCATTTCCAACAAATTGGCGACATATTTTTGTACATTTTGGCTATTCTCTCAGGGGGCAGATGCCACCTATAAAACATTTTATAAAGATTTTCTTTATATGATGTGGCCAATGTCAATTTACAATTCCTCTCCCAAAGTTTTTGCCACTTATCCAATTCTATACTATATCCGAAGTTTTGTGCCCATAGAATCATTGTCTCTTTAACATGTTCTTCTTCCATTTTATAATTCAATAAGTAATTATATAGCTTCTTTATCAGTTTGTCATCTGTCCCCACTAATACTTTATCTTTAATACTTTAATGTTCTGTAAAAACCCCATGTTTTCTTATCTTTCGCATAACGTGATTCTATCTGCAAGTATGTCCACCACTCTAGCTCCACCCCTTGGTTTTCTAGTTCTAGTCTAGTTTTCAGTTCCCCATTTTCATTTAATATATCTTTGTACGAAACCATTTTTTCAACGTCTAAGGCATTTGGGTGTATCAGTGCTTCTAACGTAGAGAGCCAGGCTAGTGTTCTCATATAATTTTGTTGATTAATTTTCCCCCACACTGATAACGATGAGCTCCTTACAAAATGCCTTTGAAAATACCGGTGTACCACATTTCTCCCATACCAAAGGAACACATGCCACCCTAGTTATAGATCATGATCTTCCAATACCAATAATCTTCTCTGCTTTAATGTTATCTACTCTTTTATCCACAAGTGCAGCTGCTTGGTAATATAATTCCCAGTCCAGAAGTCCAAATCCTCCATTCTCTTTTGAGTCTTACAGTAATTTCAATTTTATCCTCGATTTTTTCCCTTGGCCTGTATACACACAAATATACACACACACGCTCTGTTTTATAGATATAGATTTAGGTTAGAACAGGGGTTCCTTAAGACTTGAAATTAATTATAAGGGTTCCTCCAGGATAAAAAGATTGAGAAAGGTTCTTGTACATCAGTGTTTTTCAACTTTGGCAACTTTAAAATGTGCAGTCTTTTTACAGCCAGAATTCCTCAGCCAGCTTGCTCAATCAAGTTTTTAAACTATTTAGACTATTGCAAGAGGAATTTGGATGTGAAATGATAGTGATAGAAATGAGACAAGATGGCGTTTGTATTGTTTTTAAACTGCTTAGCCTGAGATATCTAGAAGCTTTAAAAATAATTGTTTCTATACTCGGAAAGCTTGCAAGCGTGCTAGGAAAGTATGAAACCACAAAATATGTTAGATACAGCGAAAAACCGCAAGCTAAAGTTCCTCTGAGTTTCTTAGAAGAACAGGAAAAGGGGAGGGGGGAAGAGTGTCTATAAAACTGTGAATCTTAAAGTGATATGTGTCCACCTCTGCTGTGCACCCTTATCTGCAGATATGAAATAAACTCTTTGCTGCTTTCAAGTTACTGTCTCGAGTAGTTCCATATGCGAACGTGAACTGTTTATATCACCGCCGGGTGGAGAAAAGAGAGACCAACAACTTGGTGGATTCGGTTTACTTAAATCAATATGGCTGCCTGTCTTAAAACGCAACAACGGGCAGCTCAACGAATCCCATGATGATTTCCAGTTTTTAACTTTCTCGGGAATTAAAAAAATCCTTGCCTCAGCTGTGCGAAAACATCTGGGGAAGGGCGTTCGGATTGCCCGCAGTTTTATCTCCCAGTTTACAGGAGGTCCTTGACCTACAATCACAACTGGGACCAGAATTTCTGTTCCTAAGCAAGACAGTTGTTAAATGAGCCGTGCCCAATTTTGCAACCTTTTCGCCATGGTTGTGAAGCGGACAACTTCGGTTATTAAGCGAATCATTCAGTCGTGAAGTGAATCTGGCTTCCCCCCCATTGCCTCTGCTTTGTAGGAGGCCTGCTGGGAAGGCCACAGATGGCGATCACGTGGCCCCCTACGATGCGGCAACCGTCACAAATACGTGCGGGTTGCCGAGTGCCCGAATTTGGATCGTGTGACCGCCGTTAAGTGCAAAAACCGTAACTCACTTTTTTTTTTCAGTGGTGTTACAGCTTTGAATGATCACTTTGTGTGGATGGTTTTCCCAGTTGCAATGTCTGGCTGTGAAAGGTGGACCATAAGGAAGGCCCAGCGTCAAAGAATTGAGGCTTTTGAGCTCTGGTGCTGGAGAAGAGTCTGGCGAGTCCCTTGGACTGCAAGGCGAACAAACCGGTCAGTTCTAGAGGAGATCAATCCTGACTGCTCTTTAGAAGGCCAGATCCTGAAGATGAAACTGAAATACTTTGGCCACCTCATGAGAAGGAAGGACTCCCTGGAGAAGAGCCTAATGCTGGGAGAAATTGAGGGCAAAAGAAGAAGAAGGGGACGGCAGAGAAGGAGGTGGCTGGATGGAGTCACTAAAGCAGTCGGTGAGAGGAGCTTAAATGGACTCCGGGGGATGGTTGAGGACAGGAAGGCCTGGAGGAACGCTGTCCATGGGGTCGCGATGGCTCGGACACGACTTCGCAACTAACAACAACAACAAATAAGACCCAATCTTATTTTCAGGGAAACACGGGTAGTTCCCATTAGGGTTGCTAAATTACTACTCCAATACCACTGAAGAGTTAAAAGTTATCTCAGCAAATAGGACACTGAAGAAAAAGCTCCAGATTTAAAAGCGGGGAGAAGATGGAGGTGCAAACTGTTTCAACTTGGCAACATCCTGCCGTCCCGGTGGACCCAAGAGCAAAAAAATACACGTCCAGGAAATGGAAGAATTCTCCAAAACGTGGAGTCACTTCCGATTCAATTTGTAGCTTGCAGCAGAGGTTAAATATATATTTTAACACTTGAGAGGCTTTTACTTGGAAGCTCGCTGAGCAAAAAAAAGGACAGGCAGGGCACCACCACTGAGCCAGGATTAAACTCCCATGGAAAGCAAATGAATAATGCATGGGGTTTTTTTCCTCCCACCGGTATAAATACACTTGGTGAGGGCAATCGGTGATTCAGAGATGAATAGCTGGGTTATGCAAAATTGGCTGGAAGGAACTTAACAACCTAGTTTTATGTTCTTACAAGCCGGTTTCCCAGGCTGGGAGCATATATTCAGCACTATCATTGAGGGACGGATGGCTTCTGTCACCTAAAGCAAAGGTCTCCATCCTCGCCTGGGTACGAAGAAGAGTCACGGTTTCAAAACCAAAGGAAAAATGCATTTCCCTTTCATGCAAATAGCAGGTTGTTCAGGAGGAAATTGTATTTCCTTTCTTTCAAATCTCTTGAGAACCGAATATTTCCTCCGTAAGATGAAGAGCCTGGGGGGAGCTGTAACAGATCAGTGCCAACTCATGGTCTCTCGGATTTCTTACTATACACCCAATTAGCAAAATGCCACAGATTTTAATTGGACAGAACCAACACTTTAGCTCCTGCAGCTTTTCACATGAGCAGCTCTGGGATGTTTCAAGTTAGATACCGATTATTTGTATTCTTTTTAAAAAGGAAGCTTGGCTTTTCTTTATCTGAGATTGGTGGGTGTTTCGTGGGGGATGTGCAGAGGAGACTTGACACCTCTACTCAGATGATGCAATGCTCAGTGATGGGATTCAATTCTTTTGGTTTGGTGGGCGTGGCTTGGCTTGGTGGGCGTGGCTAGGTGGTCATGTGACAGGGTGATGTCACAGGTCGCACCCAGCCCTGCCTCCCGCCTCAAAGAAAGAGGTAAGTTTAGCTGGTTGGGGCTAATCCTGCCCTCGCCCATTTTTGGCCTGTTTTGGGGGCATTTTCAGACTATCAGGCGGTTTTCAGGCTGATTTTGGCTGAAAAAACGGCCTGAAAACAGGCCAAAAAACAGGCTGTTTTTAGGCCATTTTTCCAGCCAAAATTGACCTTTTCCTTTGGCTGGAAAAACGCCCCGAAAACGGCCCAAAAAACAGGTGGGGGCAGGGCCAGCCGGTGATCCGGTTTGCTAGTTCTTCGAACCGCGCAGAATCAGAACAAACGGTTCGCACCTACTGGGCGGAACTGGTAGAAACCCAGCCCTGGCAATGCTTGTATGGTCAGAGATTGACATTATTTTTATCGCTGATTTTTTTTCTTACTAGGATATGGGATGGATATGGATATGGAATAGCAATAGCAATAGCCCTGTATTTATATACCGCCTATCAGGGCTTGCAACCCTCT
>JANHJO010005284.1:44223-63736 GCA_032468235.1 Pseudoxyrhopus heterurus | reverse complement strand
AGAGAGAGAGAGAGAGCGAGAGAGAGAGAGAGTAAATGGAAAGAAAGACCACTAATGCATAATACATATTAGTGCTCTTTTTTCCATTTAGCCCTTTATAATAAATTGTGTTATGATTGGCTGAACTAAGAAAAAAATGTGGATTGGAGGAATTGGTGCAACAGGAAATCAAAGAAACTCTAGAGCCTGTAGGGTGTCATCTCACAAATTGTAGGGTATTAGATAGTTCTAGCTCTACTTTGAACTCAACAGATGCCTAACTAGAGTTATGGAAGATAAGTGGGAGGTTCACCCGCCCTCAACAAATTTCTTCCAATATTGATCTAGCCGTCCTTCCCTACATCAATATTGTGTCTCAACATATCCCAGTGTGATAAATTGAATGATGTTATCCATACATTGAACCATCCCTGCAAATAGGTCAGTGGGATTCAATGCACCTAAATGAATCTGACAGGCCCAATATCGGTCTTGGTCCAGTCAAATCGGTATCAGTCAGTATTATTGTCAAGTCAAATCTTGTTCCACCCCAATATTCTTTCACTTGGTGTTGAATAGCTACCATGTATAATTCCTATATCACACTGCACAGCATCTATTATGTACTGTGAGAATTATCCCTGATGGCTTCATTAACTATTCCATGCTGGATTCCATCCAAAAACCATGGAGAATTCTGAATAGATTACTCAAGTGGAAGAAACAATTGCTAAATGCTATAACATCAGGAGTTAGTTTCAGCACTTGGACCTAATGGGGTGTAACTTTAAGAACTTTAATGCACCTTTAAATTCTCTTGTTGGATGAAGATAGATAGAAAGAGGTCTTCAGATTCTAATAAACCTCTTATAACTAGTACACTAGCATACATAATTATGGGAAATGTAATTCAAGGATATCTGGAGAGTTGCATATTGTCCATCACAGTCAAAAGGAAACAAAATGATTTGGCTTCTTCTCCATCTTACTGTCCTGTTATACATTTACCTTATGCAAACGGGTAGAAATCTATTTATATAACAAATGTGGGGGAAGCAGATGTCAGGAGGGAAAGATTTAAGCTCCTGCTACATTATGGGATTTAAAGATACAACTTGTCAGCCTTATTGTGTAATTTACATGCTGAAAGTTTGGCTCTGTTTATTTCCACACTACCAGCATAACTCAACAAGAAAAATTACCTTGCATCAAGGTAGGCAATTTTGATCAATTCTATTATCAATTTTGTTCATGGATGCACTAATTGTATTCCTAGGGGTATATGTGATCTCTGAAAATTTGGAAACATCAGACTAATCCCAGTGGAAGGTTCTTAATCTGAAGGGTAGGGAAATAATTGAATATACGAAATGTCACCTAATAATTACATTTAATCAATTTGAATGATATCAAATATATTTTAGTTTTTGTTTCAGACCCAGATAGTCATAGGAATGTAGCCTTTGGTGTTACATTATTGAGTTGATTAGATTTTATTTATTATATTCAGAAACTGCCAGATTCAAGAATGCTGGTTACAAATGGGGTTCTTCCAACTGATGGAAAATGAATCTGTAATCTTTTTCATCCGCAGCATGAAATATTCACATTAATGTTCTTCATATTAATTCTGTATGTATTTGCTTTTCCACAAGTCTGGTAATACTTAAGAAAGCTATTCCTGAATCTCTTCCACATTTTATCATTGTCTATCCTGCCATATTGATTCTGTTAAAATATTGTTATCAAGACCTGCTCACAATTTCATTCAGTTCTCACACATTTTGTTTCCACTCCCTGATCAAACAGGAAAATGATCGGATATGCATAAAACATTCAAGTGCAGAAAACATGCCAAAAGAGTAAAGGGGAGAGAAAAGGGATATTGTACACTTTCAACACGAAGTGTTCTCATGTCAAGATATTTTACAGGAAGGGGTACTACAGTACTATATGTAATCCACTTATCATTAGAAACTGAATAAGACAGTATTTCAAGTAAAGTCTATTATTTATTTGTTAGAATGAACTCTACTTTTGTTATGTTAACTGATGTTGCCTTTAAGATTAGTTGGTTGGGAAGTTGAATCTAGTAGATTCATCACAGTATTGGATTCAACAAGCTTTGTCTTCAAGTCAATTAACTTTAATACATTCAAAACAGAAACCAAGAGTGATTGTAAATCATCTTTATATATGCTCAGGATGTTAGTTGCTGTAACTGTTAATTTTCCAAAAGATAAGTTCCACTTATTTGGCAACTTCTTATCCTTTAGTTGTCATTTTGTGTGTGTGTGAAAGACACAGAAAGCTAGTTCTTTCCTATTCCTACTAATTCTTGATCAATTGCTTATTTAAAGTTTTAAGTGATTTCAAAATTAATACTTGAAATATTTTTTCTTAAAATCAAGAATTAACCTCATTATATTGTACTTTAGTTTCAAAATTATGATAATTCGGTATATTATAAATGTAATTATTAATTCTCTAATTTAAATGGGTACATACTTCTCTCTTTTTTTTGGTTTGACTTTTTTGGTTTTGAATGTGGGGAAAATCACTTTTGATGTTGCTTTATTTGGAATATGTTACTTCATCTGTAACAGGGAAGATTTTCAAATATTAGAAACACCAAAAAAAATGGTCACATCTAATACCACATCATATTATTTTGTAATCCACATGGCAAATGACAGATTATAATAGATTATAAAACAGATTACAAAAGTCTGCCTGAAGGCCATTGAGAGGCTCAAAGTTAATTTTATAATATCAAGGCCAAAGAAAGGAAAAGATGGGAAAGACAGTACTTGAGAAATGCCAAACTATAACAGTGATTCTGCATTTTTTTCTGTATGAGAAGCTAGCTATGGCATGAATCAATGTGTACCAACAGAAGAAAGAAATAAGTCAGTTTCTTGGGAACATAAACACACAGTTTAGTACATATACCTGCAAAAAAAGAAAAGTCTCAACTGATCTTGCACTCTCATAAAGGAGACCAGGGAAATCAAGAGGTCTCCCTTTTGTATCTGTGGAAGGATTGAGTGAAGGGTCCCTTCATTTGTTACTTTCACACACTTTGGAAGCCTTAATAATACAAACTCTAACAGAATTTACTGAATGATTTGTAAGCAGTGCAAAAATTGTTGTTTGACAGTGAATGTCTGGATATCCAGTTTCATTTTTGTAGTTCTTGTGATACCAATACTCTGCTGTACCTTGGAAGCATAAATGGCTTGAGATTCTACTTGTGGACAGATTCTTCAGTATGGGGAATTAAGATGGATTTGTTTTAAATGCCGGGTATTCAGGTATCAGAACTATATCAGGATATTTTCAATAAAACCATTGCTTATAAAAATTTAGAGTGTGTGTGTGTGTGTGTTTGTGTGTGTGTGTGTGTGTGTGTGTGTATTGTTGGGCATTTAAATGTGATTTTCCCATTTATTTTATTTTTGGATACATAATCCCTAGTTCCATCTCATGTTTCACAAAAAACAATTTTGACAATAGAAATCTCTGTTAAAGAGAAAAAGTAGTATTCCCAGCCTGTGGTTCTAATATTTCTACTGTACCATGCAGACTTTTTTTAAGGCTCTGAAAATCAGTTGAGTAACATTTACCTGAAATGAAAGGCAGGAGCAAAGTATCATGTCACACAAAAGATTCCATATAATAATGGTATCTTTCTACCACCGAATGTGAAGACTCTTTAAAAATATCTCAGGTCAGAAATGAGTGTGAATGGGGAAACGAAATAGGTTGTCATAAAGGTATTATCTATTCCACGTAAAAGGCACTATTCAATTCATAATTAAACATTTTTAATTATGTTTAAACAATTAAACATTCACAGAATGCTTCCTGATAGGATAAGTGGAAAATTAATTACTAGAAAAGTGGTAACCTGTTTAATATCTACATTTTGCCAGTTGTTCAAAGCTCTAAATCTGCAACTCGTGTCAACAGTGTAGTAATCAATGGAAAGGTACATCAAATTCTCCTGCATAAAAGTTCTTCATATATTGGCAAGCTGAGATTGAAGATATGCATTCTTATTTCTTTCAGTATCTATACACATAAAATCTTGAATGCCAAAGATTAATAATCTCTAATTATTGTAGCAAAATGGAAAGGCAACTGAAGGAACTCTACCATTAATATCTCTATAGTGAATTTTAGGGTGCAGATTTGTGCAACATCTAAAAATATTTATCTTTTTTCCAAGCTAATATTTGTCAAATAATTATGGAGAATAATTAAATCTCCTACATGTACAATTTTCTTTTATTTTCCTTTTCAAGGACATCCTGGCAATTTGGGCCAGGGCAACAATGATATCCCTTAATACTAAATTATTGTTATAGGCTTAGAGGCTATAGGAAATCTGAGAAAGACTTTGCGATTTTAAGGATCTTAATTTGTTGATAGCATTTATTTTAAGGTCAAAGTGATATGTTTCTTGGTACAGCCTTCAAAAATAGGTTCTTCAAAGTATAATCTTCTGAAACATGTGCTACAATAAATGCATCAGTTTTGAAATGACACAAAAGGAGATTTAGGTTTACCAGATTTGAAATTGTGTTTTGATGCTTGCTGTTTGGTCTGGCTAAAAAAGTGGATGAACCTCCAAAATAAGAGGCTACTTGATTTAGAGGGTCATGAACTAAGCTTTGGATAGCACGGTTAGCTATATGATATGATATAAAGTAAATGTTGATTTTAATAACCATTTATTTAGGCATGCTATGCTAAGGGTTTGGAATAAATATAAAACAAGGCTTTCTGTAAAGATGCCTCTCTGGGGCTTGCACCAGGAAGCTTTTTTTCGAAAAGAAATGGTAGCAAAACCAGATTGGTGGATGTATGGTGAAATAATATCTTTTAACTTTAGTAATGCTAGGAGGAGGTAGAATTAGAAGAACATGTCTGCCATTGGTTTACATATTTACAATTAAAGAAAGATTTAAATCGGACAAAAAGAGTTATGAGTTTGATTTTGTGAAAAATGAATTGGAAATCCTACTGTGTGGTAGTCAGGAACATATTATTGCAAAAGTTTATAAACTGTTGTTGAATTTGAATTTGGAGAATGAATATGTAAAGCACTGCATGATTCAGTGGACAAGGAACTTTGGATATAATGTCACGCTTGAACAATGGGAGAATATGTGGATGAAACGTTTAACATTTACATTAAATTACATTTTTTTTAAAAAATATATAAGATGATGTATCATTGATATTTAATACTAGATAAGTTGTCAAGAATGTATTTCAAATGAATGTTCGAAATGTAAAAGTAAAGAAGGGACCTTTTATTACTTATGGTGGATATGTGACAAAGCAAAGAAATATTGGAGTAGAATTCACATCTTAATACAGAAGATTCTCAAAGTGAATATAAAGATAAAACCAGAAACTTTTCTTTGGAGTTTAATGGAAAAAGTGTTGGGAATGTTTTTTTGAACTTTGATGTTATATATATTGATGGCAGCAAGATTACTTTATGCACAAAAATGGAAGGACACTTTGATTCCCACAATGGATGAACAGCTGCAGAAGTTGATGGAGTTAGCAAAATTGACTGCTTTAAAACAAAATCAAACTGCCAGTACTTTTGTTTCTACTTGGAAGCCGCTTCTGGACTTTGTGCTTGAGGTGGGGAAAAATGAAAGTTGATTTTGGATTTTACCGATTAGATAGGTTTGTTGTTACAGAAATGGCTACTTTATACTATTATGTAAAAGTAAAAAGTTGAGGTTTGATGTTATTATCTTATTCTACTGTACCAAAGGGAGTCTGAAGTCAATGCCTTTTCTTTTTCCCCTTTTCCCTCCCTATCTTTCCTAGTATTTTCTTTTGTATTTTTGTATATTATAGTATTAATAAATAAAGTAGAAAAAAGGAAGAAAGAAAAACTATGTTGCTTTGTCTCCAATGGATTAACACTTTTCCATTAAAGGTTTACAATGGAAGGTCTTACAAAAAGAAACAAGAACATGAAATTAGAATTCAGGAGCAGCTTTTTCCAGCTACAACAGATGTCAGTGTATTTGTATTCATAAGTTTAACTACATAAATTATAAAACTTTGGAAAGACTAAAATGGAAGCAGATATTGCTCTTTCTCTGGATAGATTTCCACTGCTACAATATAACCCTTCATAGGTCACGAGATAAATGCAAGCAGCTCAGATAAATTCTAGAGACATAATACAGCAGAGAAGCACAATTAAAACCAAATACTCTTTCTTTTTTTTAGCTTGCTGAACTCTGTGCCAGTTTGCTACTTTGGAGAATAGGCACTGAAAATAAAAATATGCTGGCAATAATTTCCACACCTAACTAGCTTGCAGTACCAAGTTCAAAGTATTTATCATCCTTTATTATAAGTTTTCAGTCTAGAACAAGTAACCTAGAGCAAATGGACATATATACCATTTATGGCTCAGGTATAAGCTATATTTCAGGTAGTTTGCACATAACTAAAATTACCAATGACATTCATTTTTTCTTAGGAACCAACATGGAGGATAAAAAAAGGAGTTAACTTGTGCAAACTAGGTCTGATGTCAGCTAGGTCTGATTGACCAAACACTGAAGCCACTTCTCTCCTACTGTTCCTCACTGCTGCAGCAAGTTTAACATTCTGAGTAAGTTAAGGGTAGGTACTATGCTTGCATTCTTGTCACACTGATTTTTTTTATGGTTTATTTCAACAATTGAAATCTCCCCCTTACTTTTTTCTAATTGTTAGATTTTGTTTGGTGGCTCCTGCTTGTTTAATAGATTTTTTAGAACTGTTGTGATATCGGCAGCCATATAAATAATTTAAATAAACTGATATTAAAAACCCTCACTTAATCTTGAGAAGCTCTTGAAGCCATAAAACTGGATGCATGACGTCCATTACAATGGGCCAAAGATTGTTCACCTCTGACATAATCTATAAAAAATATCTTTCATTCACATACAATACCTTCTTAGATTGCAAACTGAGAGGAAAAGAGGAAGAAGACATTCAGTAGGCAATTGTAATAATTCAGTAATCTACAAGGTCACTTAGGAAAATGGCTTCACTCCTAATACTACCAAATATATGGAGCTAGCAATGATCTCATGTTAACAATGACTCTGAACAGAACCTTAAAATCAGAGGCTATCCCACTGTAGCCCAGGCCTGACACAAAGATGCTCCCTGTTCCTCAACAATTCAGAGAACGCTATAATATTTTGAATGAGGATAGAAGTTGCATGTACCAATATATTAAATACTAACAACCAAAAATGCTTGGTATTTAAAAATGAAATAGAAATAGAAAAAGGAATTTTTCGCAGTCCAGTAAAAGAGCTGACATTCTATATAACTGGTTGCTAATAACTCCAATTGTGATTGCAGATTTTATATACAGAATTAAGAAAGTGTTAATCTTATACCTGCTACTAAGCCCTTCATAAGTGGCTCTGCAATTTCTGCAAACTTTGTTAATTGGTTCTATAGGGATTCAAGTCATACATTTCTGGCTATGAAATAATTGAATAGCAGGTTACAGCCAATTACAACTTCTTTCTCATTTCAAAAACACCTCCCATAATTGATATGCCATTATTGGTCTAGGCGGCGGAATTCAGAGACACCATGGGCTAATTATATCTAAAAGCAATAGAACTAAATGGGTTTCTTCAAGAGTGCCTTCCCTAATTAAAAATGAAGGAGAGGAGTAAAAAGTACATGGGGTACAGACAACTGAATAGTCAGCCTCTGAAAAGTATACCAATTTTAATAGCGGGTAGTGGTGGTGATGATGATGGTAATGATGATGGTATACTTAATTATTACACTTCTAAAATGTTCAAGGCACTTCTTAAATACTAATGGTGATTTAGGATGGCAACTCTAAACTTTGCTAATTGTATCATTAAAGCATCCTAAAAAGATGATTGTCCAGTCTCTGCAACCTGAACACAACTAGCAATTCATCAAATAAACATACTGTAGCTGCAAGTTTATAATGCCCAAAGCAAGAAATAATATTTAAATGGTATTATTATCAAACAGACTGCAAATATAGATTTGCAAGTGAAATAAAGCAGGGAAAGCTTGTCTTACTTCATCTACTTCACGGTAAATCCAAGATCTGAAGTTCTGGTTTCCTTAACTCAGTCTCTTTGCCCTTTCCAATCCCTTTAAATGCCAAGAACTAATTCTGCCCAATCCCAACACCCCAATGTATTTCATTTTGCTTATCTTAATATAAAAATCTGCTAAATTTAAGTGCTAAATGTTTAGTTTTATCAACAATTTCACACTCAATGTGTGTGCTTCTGATTAGAGGCCCAAACATTGGTTGGAAAAATAACACCAACCTCTTTCTTATACAATGTTAAAGATACAGCCTTGCACCTGAAAAAAGAAATAAATTACATATCTAAACAGTTCCTATCTGAGTATAGCTCACTGAACATTTCCCCACTGAGCAGAATATTGTGATTATATTGCTATAAACTAAGATATTTTAAGAAATATATTTTGGATAACAAATGGAAGTTTCCTAAGAAATAACTAAGAATAGAATAAGTTACTAATCCATTACATCCTAATGTAATTAAGCTAGTAATCTTAAATTGTCAACAGATAGTAGTGATGCTGTCATCTTTCTCCTTACTTCTGCTCTTGGCTAGACAGAATCCTAAAGGTTTCACCCATAATAAGAATGAATTTTGACGTACAACTAATATTTTTGTTTTCAGGGGGTGGTGGAATTTATGTAATCAAATTTATAGGCTATTTTAATCACAGTTGCAATGCTAGGATGTAATCTGGACCCACTACAAGACCAATTAGAAACTGATGCAAAGTTTGCACCTCAGGTCCAACTCTAAAATCAGATCACAGGGCTACAATACCTAAATAATTTTGTATGTCTTTCCCATATGCTTTTTGTATGGTCTCACAAGATGAGGTCATCAGTTCTGCATAGATAGTTGTGGTATTTTGGTCAATCCTAATAAAAGTACAGCTCACCTATGTATCTATGGTTGTGTGTGTGTGTGTGTGTGTGCACGATGAATTAACATGATTTTTTGGTATGTATATGTATGTTTTGCTCATTTTGGAAAGTAATATAATCAATATTTTATAATCATTTGACCAAGATTTGGAGTAACATTGCTAGTAGATCTATTGTATGTGAAGTTTATATTGTATGCTCAAAATTAATAAACAGAAACAAATATTTCCAAAGTAAGTTAAAGTCCAATCTTATATACCCCTTTGTTCAACTCCAGATGTTTTGCGACTACAATTCCATTGAGAGTGGTTCTACAATTATTGCAACAGACATGCTTAAAATTCAGCGGTGTGCTGGTGTCTGCATGTTACTTCTGCAGAGCCAATTGTTACATTTTCTGGATTTCATAAAAAAATGATTCAAACCAAAACACCTGATGTGCCAATCAACTATTCAGCGACTAGTGGCATGGTGTGGCAGTGGCAATGGAGTTAGCAGAGCCAGTGGTTAAATATTTATCAACACATACTGCTATGATTGCACTGTTGTTCCCAGTGAAGGGATGAGAAAAGTCCTAAAAACTATCCTGTATATGTATTTCAGGCAAAATTAAACTTTATTCATTGTTCTTCTGCTTAAATATTAGAATGTGGCCTTCAGCAGGCTTGTAATTAAAGCTCAAAAAGCATAATATATTTCAGTGTGCATTAAATATCATAGTGTGTTTTTTTGTTTAAACATCTGCAAAGCGTCTTAAAAATGCAAATTAATCAACCTGATTGTAGGTACAATATTTTTTCCACTCCATTGACCAGCCTATATTTTAATCCCCATTAGAATAAACTGTAAGAATTGCCTGCATGTCTAAAGTATCCTTTGGCAGAAAAAAAATTCCTGAAATTAGTCATGAGGTTCCTGATTATAAATCTCTAATGCCTTTTTTTTATTTTTCCCCCATGTCAAAACACAATATGGAAAGAAAACATGAATATAAGGATACTCATAGCTCTAAGGATTTCCATCATCAGCAAACCCCACTTTCTTCTACCACTGTTGATGTTGCCTAGTTTGGTAATGAAACATCTGCAAGAAAACAACCAAGGTCAGACAAGAGGCAGCTGGACTTTCTGGTTTTTCTTTAAAGACGTTTCACTTCTCATCCAAGACAGAGCTGAAGAAGCTTCTTGGATGAGAAGCGAAACATCTTCAAAGAAAAAGAAGGTCCAGTTGCCTCTTGAAAAAGTACCTTTGAGACAACCATGACTTGGATGACTGAAAATCTACATAGACAACCAAGCTCAGAAGCACCAAGAGCCCTACAGTTCAACCCTGAGCTACAAATATCCCCTTCCAAAATAATTATTTCCTTTAAGGCACTGGCAACACTGACTGCAGCCCTTTTCATATACTTTAAAATGATTGGGTCTGTGAGGTGAGGTAGCTTTTAGAAGTTTACACAGATTTGGCTATTGTGCGGAACGTCTAATTATATGAAATATAACTTTTTCATTCAGGTAGGAATTCTAACACTGAGTTCCTTGCAGTTGGCACACTTAATAAAGCTGAGTCTCACTGAGCTTTCCTTTTGAACGTCATGCTGCAACATGCTACATACGATTAACTTTTTCCTCAAAAACAAAAACCTTTGTAAGTTTGCTAGATATCCACCAAATCACCAGTCCTGGAAGCTGTGCACTAACTGCTCACTTCAGTTTAAATTGTGCAATTTTGACACATTACATACTCTGCAGTTGGCTTTTAGGATTTTAAAACTGGATTTTCGTTTTGGAGAACTCTGAAAACTTTTATTGATTTAGGCTTTGTCCACAGTATCTCCTCACAAACTTCTTTACTCTGTTCATTGACTTAAGTGCAATTTGGTGTAGAAATTGCAGGTTACAGAAACAAGTAAATAGCAGTAGGCACTCGAAGATGTTTTCTAGTTTTCTAAAAACCAATTTTGTATTGCCAGCTTGAAATATATGACCAGTTGTAAGAAGAGCATTTCAGCAAGGATACAGAAAGATCCCACCCAAGGCCTGCCCTGTCCTATTCTACTTTGCATTCTATGAAACCAAACTTCTCTTCTACAATACCTTATTCTAAGACATTCTAAAATAATCACATCACTGTTTCTGGAATATCATCTCAAAAAAGATTCAGTATATAAAGACATTACTTTAGTGAGCTCTTCCGTCTCTGGCCTCACATCCAACAATGATATCAGCAAGAAATGGTTACTTAAATAGGAAATAGGACAAAGAATCTATACTTGCCAGAACACAGGGAACAGACAAGTAGTTCCGGCAATAGTATACAACTCATACCTAAAATCCTACATCTTTGGATGGATGGATGGATGGATCGATGGATGTATGGATGCATGGATGGATGCCTGCATGTATGTATGCATGCATGTATGTATATTAATATGCAGGAAAATGCTTCTGACAGTGTAGTTAAAGCAGATAGTTGCAATTCCCACAAGGGACATCTTTTTTGCCAATATCTTATGAGCAGATGTAGCAGTTAACCCTCATCTCCCTATATTAAACTATCTGGGGTACTATGACCACTAGTAGCAGATACATTTTTCCTCTATTTTTACTCCTCAAAGACCCTATAATTATATCAATAACACAGCCTTAATTAACTCTAAAAGTAGAAAGTACATATGCACAATGTGTTATACACTTTGTAAGAAAATATAACAAATTTGGTGGAAAAGGAGCAAATTGAGGATTGGGTTCTGTTCCCCTCCATAGGTTTTGGCAAAACAAACAATGAATTTCATCTAATTTCGCTCAAACACAACCGTGGATTAGGGAATTGTTTCTGCAATCCTTTCTAACCATGTACAAGATGTAATGCTACTTTGCTATTTTGTGCATACTGCAAAGACCCTATGCTGAAAAGAATCAATGATAAAACTTCTCTCTATACCTTAAAACCTTTTAAATATAAAATGTGTCTATTATAGGCCCTGAGTTTTTTGATGTAGCACTAGTTTTATCTTATGCAATCTCTGGATTTTCATGATGTGTGATTCTGAAAGGTCTCTCTTCTGATCAGAACTAAATATTCTAATTAGAAATAGGTACTGTGTGCAACTTTCAAATAAATATTACTTATTACTACAAACAAGGACCAGAAATTTTGTCCTAGGCATTATGTTACATTAGCCAAGGCACCAAAAATATTCCATAATGAGATAATGGATATATCATTATATTCCATAATCAGATGATGGAAGTTATACTGTGTAGCCACTTAGAAGTCTTATGGATATCTTAGCACAAATGGCCACTATCCTGATGATCCCAACCTATATTGTATAATTTTCTATTATTGGAAATAAGTCTATAACTCTGTTTAACAACCAGAAAACATACACATCAACAAGAATTGAAAACACTCTATTGTTATATCTTTGTCACTACTAGTAGGAATTGACATTATGATCTTTCTGTTGAACATACTGTCTTAATCATTAGATTTTTCTTAAACCAGGAACCATACTTTTTAAATATAAAAATAATATCTGATAATTGAATGTAGCAGTATTTAGGAAACCTTGTCTGGGCATAGAAGCTAAGCACAGTTGACTCTCCTGGATCAGAGACTATCAGAGAACACTGGGGCTATACATTAATCAATTAATTAATATAGGCAAATTAAAATATATATTTTAAATGTAGCAATAGCAAACCATGTCCATGTTAGCGCTTCATACATTTTGCATGGACATTTTCATGAAGTCACCAGGAGTCTGGTTTGACTTGAAAGACTTTTCCTTTAAACTAAGTACAAACAAAGGGGTGGCAATGTTTAGTGTGCTACAGAAGAAGAATGTGATAGTTTTTAAAATGCTAACACATTTGTTATAGCTTATATAATATATTTAAGATCCTCTGTGGATTCTGTTCAGAGCATTGTCTACGTCTTAACTGCTGAAGCTTAATACAAAACTGGAATTTATTGCACAGTCTATTACTTTCCCTTAAGCACACAGAATTCAAAGGCTTATAAATAACAACCCTTGTGTGTGAATTGAACCCACTCCTAAATAAGAATTAAAAACTAACTCAAAGTCAAAACATTCAGTTAGTCCACAGCCAAAATTTCTTTATCCATGTTCAAATTGATTCATTTACTTAAGTTACCTTTACAACTGAAATCTATGTAGCTGATATTTATCTTTTCCAGTTTTAAAATTAGGAGATAAGTTCAACTTACACATTGGAGACATTAAAAACTTTTGGGGCAATAGGAATTTGAGAGTTAAAGTTCTAGTATAGTTGGATCACGAAGTATCATGAAGTAATACAAGTAGCACTTTTTAAAGTTAGTTGAAATCAAGCTGAATATGCTTGAAGGTATAATAAATCCTTATCCATATCTATGTCACTGTTTTGTTTTTATTGCTGTATCCTCCAGGCTGTGTTTTCTGTTATCAGCAGGAATAATTCTCCAGTTCTCAAAACACAATGTGGCCAAAGACATTAACATTCTCATCATACCTGAATTTATCTGGCTGTGGAAAACTACATTACCATTTAGTTATTGCTAAATGTAGCTTTAGTAGTGTTTTTTTCCTTTTTCTCTAAGCATAACATTAACCTTTTAAATTTTAATTTAGTACCTTTATAATATTAAAGCACTTATATAATAGAACAAGTCGAGTATACTGCAGATATATACTAATTATATTTTATATGATGCAAAAATAAGAAGAGGTACACCCTAAAGTTTACACTTCAGCTCTTCACTTCAGTGCTAGGCAGCATGACCAATGGCAAGAGAGTTTTAATCTAAAATGTATGGAGGCCATCAGACTTCTTACTCTAGATATTCTGCTAATGATGTTCAAAGAAGACCTCAGGTTAAGGCTAAAATTCTAATTTATTTAAGAAAATTCTGCTTAATTGCATGAAATCACTCCTGATTAAATTAAAAAATGAGACTCAAACTGAATATATTTAAGGATTATGGTTTTAAAGAATACTGTAATTGTTTTAATAGACAGTTTACTAAGTAGGATAATGATAATTCACCAATTAAATATTTAAGTAACTTCCTATTTCTTAAACCCACTGAAAGCCAAACTAGCTTTCAAATCATTGATTTTTTTTAAACCAGATCTAAAGTCTATCATATTAATAAAATATATAATACCTGTTTATTAACAGTTCCCTTTCGTAGCCTACTTGGGAGAATAGCTATCAATTTCTTTTATTTGGCATAAGTTTCTGAAAGTAGTAAGCCACAATAGGATTTCAAGTGCTCTGAAAGGAATCTCTATTATCAAACATCTGTACTGAAAACCAGAGGATGAGATATGTAGGAAACAAATTTCAGTCACTTTTAATGAAGTATATTACTAATATTTAAAAACTGAGTTAACCAACCAGAAAACTGTGCATTCCTTGGATGAAAAACAAGTATCCTATTCTTAAACTTAAAAAGTATTATAATGGAAACATCAGGAAATATGTGATCTAAAATGAGCAATAAAATGAGTATAATTAGTTCAGTGGATTTCTACTAGACTAACTCCAAAATCCCAAATATGTATGAGCTTTTAAGATCTCCACAATTGATTTTTTTCCAGTGAGATATTACAAAAAATAGGATGAGAAGAAAGAGGATTGTTTGATGTTAACACTGTCTCCCAACAATTCTGGAATTTTTTCATGCTCAAAGTACCTCTTTTTTTCCCCATGGGGAATAAAACAACCATTCATAACATCTATCTTAAGGCAACAGTTCTGTATAGTACCACAGATATCACTAGTGCTCATATCCAGTAATTCTTGAAACTGTTGCCCCAAAATGAGATTATATTAGCAGGAATAATAAGCAATAGCTCCATTGCAAGCTGCATTAGTTAGATTGCCACCGTGACTATTATGTTATTTACTAGACAATGTATTGTAAGAAAATATGAGAAATTGGAAGAGGTGCCAGGAAGAGTATCAGGATGACCTGATGCCTGGAAAGTCTCTCCTTAGGGGAGACTGGGTACGTTTAATCTTGATTAAAGAAGAGGGAGAGTATAATAACATTTTTTAAGACCTAAAGGGCATCCCACCAAATTCAAGACTCATTCCCCATCATTTCAGAGTTGTAGGACATGGAATAACAGTCTTAAAGAAAAGCAGTTTTCATCTGAATATTAAGAAAAAAAATCCAATTGTAAACAGTTCAATGGAGAAACTGATTTATAGAGAGCCCATCCACTAAATATTTTAAAGTAGAGGAGGAATATCAATCTATTTGGGTTGATTTAATTTGAGTTCCAGCATTAAACAACCTGTTGGCCTTAATGAATCTTTTTAATTTTATAATTCTATGAATAAATTAAGCATTGAATCCTGTAAAGCATTTGAAACATGAATATCTGTATATATTGCATGATTTAGCAGAATCCAGCACAAGTTAGCACTCAGTTCCAAGATCAGATACCAGACCTTCATATTAAAAATACTTTGCTCAATCGTTATTGCTTTAGACAATTATTTGTCCACAATAACTTATAACCTACTATGATAACACAGATTTCCACAATATATAAAAACCCATAAAACTGTTCTTTTTAAAAAATTGGCAACTGTATTAAAAGATATTGAAATGAATAAATGTCTGTCTGGGATTTAAATTTACAATTAGAGATTTTGCTTTTCAGATACATCAACAATTTGTTTCATTGCTGGTTGAAAATACATTATTTTGGAGGAAAACAGGGAGGGGGGAAGGGTGCACACACAAATATTCTCTCATACAAAAGCACACTAATACCTGTGAACCTGAATAATAAAAAAAACCCTGAAATCCATGGCAACTAAAGTGAAAAGTCTCAAATGGATTTAAAAAAGAGGAAAATAATTCCATTAATAACAGGCCCTTTTGTTCTCTCTTGTTCACCGTAATAATTACTGAAAGGAAACTGTTAACTGGGGGGTTTAACTGCTAACTAAGGAGGGAGTAAATAAATGGGATTTTGGAACTTCCACAGGTTGGCACCGGCTGCAACAGCTGCTTTGAAGGCACTCTACACACACAGGGGTGCTGTTCACCCTGTGCCACATTTTAGAAACTCTTTGTACTTTAGAGATCGTTGGTTATTGCCAACCCCACTCCTCAAATTGAATAAGGCATGTTATTACTTTGCCTGCCCTGTCTGTCCCCAACCATTCCACAAAGTACACAAAACTTAAAAACTGTGCAAGTCTGTTAGTGTTTTCATAGCTGATTTCTTTTTTAAAAAAAAAAACAACACAAATAAATGCTCTTCATTCCTTCCCTTTCAATACAACAAGTAAACAAAATATATTTCACAAGTAATCAGCAGATATTTCTGTGGCACCTCATGCGCTGTATTGGCATCAGTATTTTTAAAAGTCCCAGGCAGTACTTGTGCAATACTTCTTCGGACGAGATAAGCATGGTAACAAATATTCCAACTTTGCATAGAAATCCTCAAAATCAAAAATTGCCTAGTCACTAGCTAATTTCAGGCTGACAAGTGTGAAAGATTTGAACTTCCTCCACATGTACTTCCTTCCTTTGATGCTTCCCTTCGAGTCTTATAGGTGTGTCTCTGTGTGTTTAATCTTCCAGTTATAAAGCAATTCTTAATTCCCTCCCTCTGCCCCTGCTGCAAACAACACACAGGAACTTTTCCTACTGGTTATCAATGGCCAATACAATCCTCCCAACTGAGGCAAGTACAAGAAATAAGCAACAATCAAACGGCTGGCATGTACATGCGGAAAGCGCCACATTTCCAAAGAGATAATTATTATTTTTTTTGTAGTTTTTCTTTTCCTCGGGAGGGATCAGATGTTAACGAGAGACAATGCGTACTCATGACACCGACAAACCACCCGCAGCAGCATGAGTATAAACTATAACCTGGAAGGGATCCGGGTTTAATGCAAAATTTGTTTCAAAGGCTTGGGAATTTCACAGAATGACAACACTGTTGCTCCAGCTGCCGCCACCTTTTCGTGTGGTGCTGTTGTCTGTAAACCTTTTTTTTTTATATAATTTCAAAATGTAAAGAAAAGGAAAGGAAATAATAATTAAAAAAAAAAAAACCACATAAAGCAACGCGCTGCTGTGCTCTTCCCCCACCCTCCCCCTTTCTTTTCCTTTCTTTTCAGAGGATAACACAGGAAGAGCAGCACTGATCGTCCCCGTTGGGTTGGGAAGCGTAGTTCATTTGCCGGACGATCTCGGCAAAAAGCTCGTCCACCGAGGCTTTGTTTTTGGCTGAAGTTTCCATAAAGGGGCAGTTCCACTCCTCCGCCAGAGCTTTGCCTTCTCCGAACGAGACCTCCCGCTCGCCTTCCAGGTCCACCTTGTTGCCCACCAGGATCATGGGCACTTTCTCGTACCTCTTGACCCGAATGATCTGATCCCTCATGGGCTTGATGTCCTGAAAGCTCTGCTGGTTCACCAGGCTGTAGACCAGGATGAAGCCCTGCCCGTTCTTGATATACAAGTCCCGCATGGAGGCGAACTGTTCCGTGCCGGCCGTGTCCAGGATCTCCAGTACCGACGGCGAGGAATCCACCTCGATCTCCTTGCGATAAAAGTCCTCGATGGTAGGATCGTACTTCTCGATGAAGGAGCCCGTCACAAACTGGACGGTGAGAGCGGATTTGCCCACCCCGCCAGAGCCAAGCACGACCACTTTGTATTCTCGCATGGCTCTTTCACGCACACCCAGGGCGGGCGGGCTGAGCGCGGCTGGCTTCCTTCGCCGGGCTCCTATTCTTCTCCCCTCCCACCCTCAGAAAGGAAGGGGAGAAAAAAAAAGAGAGAGAGACAAGGCGAGAGGGAGGGAGGGAGCGAAGAAGAAGCCGTCCCCCGACGGAAAGGAGGCTTCCTTTCTTTGCTGGAGCTGAGGCGGAGAAAGCACTCGGGAAGCGGCAGCGACGGCAGGCGCTGAGGCGACCAGCAAGAGCAGGAGAGGCGGCTACCGGGGCAAGATAAGTCTCTCGCCTTTTGCCTGCGCCCCAGCGCCCAGGCGGAATGAAACGAGTCGCGACGGGAGCTTGGGAGACGTTTTCGCCCGGCAAAACCTGCGCCTCAACAGCTCGAGGAGGAGGAGGAGAGGGAGGAGGAGGAGGAGCAGGGGGAGGAAGGGAAGCGGTGACGGCGGCGGCGGCGGCGGCTGCTGTTGCTGCTCAGGGTGGCGTGGAGGCGGCGCGCGCTAGTTCCGATCGCGTCCCGGCAGCGAGCAGAGCGCCTCAGCCAGGCGCGCGCCGCCCCGGCCCCGCTTGCGCCGCCGCGACCCATTCCTTTCCCACTTGCGTTCAGCCGGGCTGCGGGGTCTTGCTAAACCACCCGCTTTTCCCCCCTTCCTCTGCCGACCCCATTAGGCACGAGGACGCACCCCTTTCCCCACCTGAAAGGGAGGCGGAGAAGAGGAGGGAAGGACAGACACTCCACGCCCGCCCTTGCCTACCGCCCTTCTGGTTGGCATTGGCTGCCGTTCAGTGCTCATCAACCGGCCGCGGCTTATTGGCCGAGAGAGGGAGCTTCTCGTGGATTGGCTTGTAAGGGGAATGGACTGTCGAGCGAGCAGCTGTTTCTTTCTTTCTTTCTTTCTTTCTGGCTGCCTGCGCTGTTTCTCTCCTTTTTCCCTCCCCCCTCCCCTTCTTTTCCCTCCCTATATTCTTCTAAAGGCGAGAAGTTTTGGCGGACGATTCAGAAAAAGGAGAGGAAGAGCGCAGCTGGTTCTTCCGAAAATCTATCCTTGGAAAACGAGTTCCGGAAGACGAGCTTGGAAAGAACCCTCGTAAAGAGCCAAGGGTGAAACTTACTGCTTACTCACAAAGCGCCAGTCTAAAGTCTGACTCTCGGTGTGACGATAACGCCGGAAGCGAGTTAACATAGTAAACCACCTTTCAGTTGTTCAAACAGTCGTGGAGATGAAATGATGATGAGCAAGTGAAACCTGATGGGGGTTGGGGTTTTTCCTGTGGGTTTTTTTTTTTTTTTGTGGGGTGGAGGGTGCCTTCAGCTCACTGTTGCCTGGGTTAGTCCATGCAATTTTCTTGGCAAAGTTATGGAAGTGGTTTGCCCTGGCCTGCCTCCTAGGGCTGAGAGAAAGTGACTGGCCCAAAGTCATCCAGCTGGCTTTGTATCTAAGATAGCACTAGAACTTGGTCTCCCAGTTTCTAGTCTGGTGCCTTAACGACTACGCCAAACTGGTTCTTCGCTTGATTTTAGAAAAGCAGAATAAATCTCTACCCAATCTACTCCCGTCATAAGAAACCTACTGCTTCAGGCCAGTCTGCTTCAGCGCTGTGTGTCATACATGCTCAGATGCATCTAAGAAACTTCTCTGGAGGACATGAAAGTAATAGTGCTGTTCCACGGTGTAGGAAATCAGTAAGTGCGCGCACACACACGCACACACACACACACACTGTTAGAATATTGCCAGGCCATGTCACGATGAGTCATTGTTATCTGAGAAGGGGGTTTATCTGTCTCCTCCCCTTT
>JANHJO010005282.1:28666-40787 GCA_032468235.1 Pseudoxyrhopus heterurus | reverse complement strand
TTCTGCCCCAGCCACTCGCGCCGGCGCTCCACCCGGCTCTCGTCCCCCCCGTCCACCCGGCTCTCTTTCCAGCGTTCCACCCGGCCCTCCTCCCAGCGTTCCTCCCGGAGCTCTTCCCGGCCCTCCTCCCGGCGTTCCACCCAGCTCTCCACCCGGCCCTCCTCCTGGTGTTCCTCCCAGCGTTCCTCCCGGCCCTCCTCCCGGCCCTCCTCCTGGGTCCAGGCCTTCTCCACCTTCCGCTGCCAAGCCTGCAGCCAGACGTTGTTGGTCAGCCGCCTCTTTAGGTTCCGGGCCCACAGCACAGACAGGGCGGACTTAAAAAGCCTCTTCATCCGGGCGCCATATTGCCTGGGGCTGGCATTCCAGGGCTTGTGGGCCTCCACCACCTCCTTGAGACGTCCAAGCACAGACAGCTGTTCTTCTGACAAGGACTCCTGCCTCTGCTCAGCCTCCTTGAGCAGGTCCTCGGCTTTTTGGAGCAGAGCATCAACCGTCTCCTGCAGGTGTGCTGTTGAGGGGACCCTGACCAAGGATACCACGCGGAAGAGGTTCTGGAAGGTGGCAGAATCCCTCCTCTGCAGCATCTCTGGCTGAGTCAGGACTTCCAGGAGCAGCTGGGCCCGGTCAGTCAGCCCAGCCTCTGCCTCCGGAGCCTGGTCCATCTCCCATAGGGTCACCAGGGCTTCTCTTTCATCTTCGGAGAGGAGCCAAACATTCTCATCATCCAGGGCCTCTGGGGAACCCACCTTCTCTTTGTCAAAGAAAGGGGCCCTTTTCTCGGCCCACTCCTCTTCTTCCTGCTCCAGCTGCTTCTCCATCAGCTTCGCCTGGGCCAGCAGCTGGGCTCTTACCTCAGCCAGCTCCAGGAGTCTTTCCTCTGGCATCTCCAGCATGGTGGCTTCAGCCAGTTCCTGGGCCCTGGTCTCCGCCAGTTCTCGGGCCCTTGCTTCAGCCAATTCCAGAAGTCTCACTTCATCTATTTCTATCGCCTCTTCCTCAGCCAGCTCCAGAACTCTGGCCTCGTCTACTTCTATGTGGGCCAACATGGCCAGCTCCATGGCTCTTTCCTTGGCCAGTTCCTCAGCTATTACCGGCACCAGTTCCTTCAGTCTTTCCTCTGCCATGTTCCCCTCCAGTCCCTCGGCCTGGACAATCTTCTCCGCTTCTTCCAGCGCTCTCCCCATCACCTCCTCCAGCGCCGTCTGGTGGGCTTCTGCCAGCACCTTCTCCCAAGCTTCCAGCAGGGCCTTCTTTCTGGCTTCGAGCAATGCCCGGTCTTGGGCCTCAGCCAGAGCTATCTGGCGGGCTTCAGCAAGGGCTCTCTCCTTTACCTCTTCCAGGGCATCCCCCAAAGCTCTAGCCTTCAGTTCCTCCATCACTCTGGCCTTGCCTTCTGCCCTCATTTTGGCCAGCGTGTCCTCCGACAGCTGGGCCAGGATCCTCTCGGAGTCCATCAGGATGGGCTTCTTCTGCAGCTCTTCCAGGCTGGGCAGCTCCTCCTGGCTCCTCTCGGCTTCCTCCACTTCCTCTGCCGCCGCCTCTTCGCCTTCAGGCTGGCCAGGCTTGAGCCTGGTCACTTCTTTTCCTCTCCTTTCAGTAGCTTCCCGTTCCTTCGGCCTCCAGGGTTCTGCTCCTCGTGTCCGGCCTCCGGAGGGCTCCCGTTCCTCCTCCAGGAGGCGTTCCCGCTGTTCTGCCCTGGTGGGCAGCTGCTCCTTGCCCCAAGCAAGCTCCTGCTCCCTGGCCTTGGCCACCGACTCCTGCCTCCGTTCGGAAGACTCTTCCGTCCTGGCAGCCCACCTCTTGGACAACTTAGCCATCCGCCTCGCTTCTTTTTCGGAGGCCACTTGGAGCAGCTTGCCCTCTTTAGCTCCATGCTGCTGGAGCCTCTTCTTTTCCGCCACTGCGGCTCCCTCCCCGGCTTCCTCCTGCAGCCGCTTCTCCGCCTCCTCCTGGCTGAGCTCGTCCGCCTCTGAGCTGCTGGGCAGGTCCCCGGCTGTCCTCACGGCCAAGACGGTTTCCACGCTCTCCACCGAAGCCTGGAGCCACGACTCCTTCGTGGAAAGCTTGATGAAATCATCCATGTATCTCTTCCAGGCAGGGGCCTCTGTGCTTTGCTTCTCCTGGGAGCTGAGCAGGGCCTGGCTGAGGTTGGTCAAGAGTTCCCAGGAGAGGTTCTGGCCGGTGAGGGCCATTCGGGCAGAGGCCAGGAAGTCCTCCCCTGCAGTGCGCCCTTCGACCGAGGGGGCGATGCGCAGCATCATCAGCTTGTAGAGGTCGTTGCGCCAGTTGGACTTGTCGGCTGCATACTGCTGCTTAGGATCGATGAGGCTGCCTCTGGCGGGGGCCCCGGGGGGCCCCGGGGGCAGCGTGGGGAGCGTAGGTGGCTCCACAGGGCTGGGCTTGGCCTGTATAAGGCTGCTGCCGGCCTTGGCTTTCGCTGGAGGCACCGCCACCGCCGGTGCCGACTGTTCCTTCCGGACCTTCATGCTCCTCAGCATCTCCACATAGAGCTGTGTGCGGGTGTCTCGGCGCTGCAGGAGAACGGGCCGGGCCTGCTTGCGCAACTTCCTGAGCCTGCGAACCTCTTGGGAAGGAATGGCTGGGACCCTGGGCTGCCGTAGCTTCTCCTTTTCACGCTGCGCCTTCTTGGCGGCCCGCAGCTGCTTCGCGGCGGAGCTGCCGCTGCTGGTGGTGGGGGAGCTGCTGGGGCTGGTGGCGCGCTGGCTGGGGCTGCTGCTGCTGCTGCTCTGGGGGGCTCCAGGGGATGGCGTGATGGCCACCCCCTTCCCTCGGGCCTGCTGGATGCGGGGCAGCTTCCTGGGGGAGATCTGCTTGGCCTCCTCAGTGGTAGCTGTGGGGCAATTGGAGAGAGAAGATGAAAGGAGGGAGGGTGCAAATAACGACCCCACCGCCTGCGTCAGAAGCAGACACCCTGCCTCCCGGTTTCTGACCACCCATCTTATCTACGGGATCTGTGGGAAGATGAATGTCCTTTTCCGGAGCAGCAGGAATCGTCCCCCATCAGAGCAAAGCCAGGATGTGCTCCCCCTCAGGATCCAGGCTCTGAGCCTACAAGATGGTTTGGCTGCCCCCAACAGCCTTCTGACATTTCCAGAGCGTGGTTGCAGATGGGTGGCTTTAGAGGCCTCAAGGCCCCACAGGAAGACACGTGGGTGGGGGCCGCAGGGAAGCCATACTGCTCCAAAGGCCTAAGGGGGGGTTCTTACCTCGAGCCTCGGCCTCTTTCCTGCCCGAGCGGCCAAGGAGCCCCAGCCACCGGGGCTGGCTTGTCTCCGGCCCTTCGATCTCTCCGTACTCCTCGGCCACTTTTCCAGAGAGGTGCCTGCGCCGGGAAGGCAGAGGGTACCCCAGGAGTTGGGCCTCTGGTGAGGGGTACTCAGACATGAGGAAGAGGTTGGCTGTCAGCTGATTCTCCACGCAGGTCACCAGCTTTTCATTCCCCTCCGTCAAGGCATAGATGGCTTCATCCTTCGAGTGGGCCACGATGCCGGCAGCTCGCACCCTGCGAGGAAAAGCGGCTCTTTCTTTCTGGCTCAGCACCGTCCTGGAAAGGCAGAGAGACCCCTGTGTGAAGGCAGCCGGTCCGGAAGGAAACCTTCCTGCTCCACAGGGAAACAAGCCTCGCTCGGTTCCCTGAGCACAGCCCGGCCCCCAAAGCCCTGAGTCCAGACAGTGACTGATCTTTTGGACCTGCTCTGAGTGGAAAGGAAAGCAGCCGAGGGCCCCAGCCCACCAGAGGAGCGTTCAGGTTGGGGGGGGGCATCTTTTAGCCCCTTAGCCAGAACCGCACCAAAGGATAAGACCGCCCTGTTGGATCAGGCCCAGGAGCCCCTCAGCCCAACTCCTGTCTGTTTCTCACAGGGGCCAACCAGGAGTCTCCGGGGGGCTTGGAAGCCAGGGTGGAGGCAGAGGTCCCCGCCCTTCTGCTACTGCAGCCGGGATTGGGGGCTGCCCCAGTTGGTCTTCAGGGCCATGAAGGGATCCAGCTACCTGGGTTAAAGGCCATCTGATGGGAATCAGCCCCACCGATTGATCGCCCACTGCAAGGCTGGGCAAGACGCCCTTCCAGGACTTCCTCCCGGCCAGAGGATAAGGGCCTGGTTCTCACAGGAAGAGAAGGGGCAGGGACACATCTTTTGCCTCCAGCCAGGCAGGGAAGGCACTCACAGGTCTTCCAGGCTCGTTGCCGCCAGACGCTGCATTTCCTGTTTCAGGACAAACTTGTCGGTGATGCCGGCCAGTGAGTCGAGCAAGGAACGGGCCAGATCCCGCACTTTCTTGTTCTCATCCAGCAGGGCCCGAGCCAGGGGTACCACCTCTTGTTCAGTCAGGAGGTCCATCTTCCCCAAGGCCTCCCAGGCTGCCAGCCGCATCCTCACCTGGGAAATAAGATGCCTGAGCTGAAGCAGGATGGTCAGAGTTGGACCTGGACCAGGCTTAGGCCAACTTCTACAAGGATTCGTGCTCTATCAGCAGCTCGATTGGCTGCAGCAATTCTGGCTAAACAACAATGCAGAGTAAAAAATAAGCAGGTGGTGTTGGTGCCCCAGAATGGCTCTCAAAGCCTGCGGGGCCACCCGAGCCAGCTGCTCTTCCCTCTGCCTTGAAGCCCTGAAGGGAAGGGCAGGAGAGAACAGTCGGGCACCCTCAGCGTCACTTCTGGATGTTCCTGCCCAACCTGCTAGACAGTTGCCAGCCCTGCAGCTCCTGAGCAGCAGCTGCCTCTCCCTGGGAGGTGAGGAGCTGCTGCCTTCTCCTCCTCGGTGGGTCCCCCTGTTGTCACTTGGCTCTGACTATGCGTCCATCCTGGGCTGGAGGGGGGAGGAAGAACCTCCTCCTCCTCCTCCTCCACTCAACATCCAACTGCCATTCCCCTACTTCTCTCTGTCATTCCAAGGAGGACGTGGACAAAGACAGCCGAGGACACCCCCCCCCAGGTGCCCTAAGTGCCCCCAGTCCCGCCTGCCCTGACCTCCTTGTGTGTTGTGTCTTGGATGAGGCGCTCAAAGGCCTCTTCCTGTATGGAGGAGGGCAGCGGGTAAGACTCGGTGAGCTGCACCAGCGCGGAGGTGCAGAGCAGGTAGGTGGAGTAGGGGACGTCATCCATGAGGTTGAGGATGGCTTTCATGATGGAGGGCAGGCTGGTGTCGCTGGGCTTATGCCTCAGCCAGGGCTTGGTCATGATCTCCGCCAGCAAGTCCCGGTGGCCCCTGGTGCCCGAAGGCGTTTGCTTCATCTTCTGGGCCTTTTTCTTCCGCGCCTTCTCCACCACCTCGGACGTGTCCCACTCCGACATCTGGATCTTGACCAGCTTCCTCTTGGGCAGGGGGTCCCGGCTCGACAGCAAGGGGCACCAGAGGTCGGGGGGAGTCCCTTTGGGAAAGAGCTGAGCCCGGATGACTGAGTTGGGGACGTAGCCGTCGGGCGCTATCGGCCAGGAGTGCCCCTCCCGGAAGCGAAGGGTCTGGAGCAGCGGGACGTGCTCCACCATCCGCGGGAGGCCACGGTAAGGCGGTGCAGGAGCGAGTTTCTTCTCCAGGGAAGACCCGCAAGTGGGCTGCGAAATGAGCTGGTATTCCACTGCAAACTCCGACAGGGCTTCCTTGGGGGGCAGCGGGGGCAGCCCATAGAAATCGGGGCCAGGAAAGACGCTCGCATCCCTCCCGACGAACTCCACCACCTTGGCCACGTTCTTCTCGATCAACACCTCCTTGTGGTTGGTGAGGGGCTCCATCCGCTCAAACTTCTTGGCCTGCTTTCCCACCTGGAGGTACCTGAACAACGAAGGACAGAGATGAATTAGAAGCCGCCTCTTTCTCCTAACCATACGGCACATCACACCTGCCCTCCCGAGCATTCAACAGCTGACGCCCACTTGCTGCCCCATTGGTAAGTTAGACTACAACTCCCAGAATTTGTAGCCCAAACGAGTGGAAAATGTGGCCATGCCGTCTCCTGGATTCCCCCACAGTGCTCCAGATCCCCATCTTTAATGGAAAAAGCATCTCTTTTTCATCCACCCCAAAAGGATCAAGAGCCCACAAACTTCCCACTGTCCCCCTCCATTAGCCTCTCTTCTTCAAAATGGTTCCCCCCTCCAGCAGAAACTGTGCCTGGGCAACCTGCAAGCCCCACAATGGTCCCTTTGCTCCTGACCCTCATGGTCTGCTGCAGTGATGGCGAACCTTCTAGGCACCGAGTGCCCAAAGCGCACACACGTGCATACCCAAAATACAACGTGTGCACGCCCCCATGCATGCACCCCGTACATGCGCCCCGCCCACGCGCATGTGCTGCAGAGACCCAAAGACCAGCTGGCTGGCAGGAGGCGCGTGCGTATGCGCAGTGGAAATGAGCTGTGGGGACAGCGCATGTGCCCACAGAGAGGGCTCTGCATGCCACCTGTGGCACACGTGCCATAGGTTTCCCACCACTGGCCCACTGGCACGGAAGAGGAAACAGGGTATCTGTGTGTGGATACTTGGTTAAAAGCATGGTAACTGCCAGACGGCAGGGAAGGATGGCAGCCATAACAGCTGTCCCTTGCCAGGGGAACCGGCTCAGTCTTTCTGCCGCCAACTCTTCCAAAGCACCACGGCCTCATCAAACAATGACACCCACAAGGAAAAGGGGTGCCACCCCACTGCGCCTCTCTGGAGCAATTAAGTTTCATCTGACCTCAGGCGGATGGGTGCTTACGTTCTAAGCCAAGTAGACGGTTTGTCACATGAACGAGGTAAAGGAGCTCCCAGGAAAATGGAAATGGCAAGGAAGATGCTGGGTAGAGAAAGAGGCGATGGTGAGTGGCAAGAAACTAAGGGATGATCAGGAGGGATAAGAGGTGCAGACAGTGGCTGACCTGGTGGTCACACCCCTCTCTGACACAGGATGCCAGGATGCCTGGTCCATGCAGACAGAGCCTCTGCAATCTCAATGCAAGCCGGGTTGGCTGAGTACCGGGAATTTAAGGAGATGACATGGTCTAGGCCAGTGGAAGCCTCCTCCATGGTGGGATGTCATGGACTCAACATTCTTCTCCCTTACTTTCGATCAATATGAAGCTGCTGGTGAGGCTATTCCCCAGAGTTGGGCCAGGTATCACACAGAGCAGACTCAACAGTATATTTCAATCCCAGGTCAGCAAATTGTGTTGGAGTTTTTCAATGAAACTCTTTCAGGAGTTCAAGCATTGGAGACCCCGCCTGAACAGGATGTGCTCTGTTAAGCATGAACTAATTCAGAGAGATAGGACAATGTTCTCAAGATAGGTCGATCTAAATGAAGCTATGTAAATCTACGATGCAAATAAAATCTACATTAAACTCAGAGAGTATGGATACAATAATTGGACTGGCCTAGTTAATTACTTCCCATATTAATAAAAATTACTTAGGCTGGAATGCAGACATAGAATTAAATCAATGAAGATGTAGCTGGGCTACAGGTTCAAGAAGCAAGAGGGATGTAAAGAGGAAACATGGCTGATCCTGAAGGGAAATCTCGCCCCTTCGTCAACTGTTCACTCCCCGGTCTGAGGCTCTTCCTGCTTGTGAGGAACCCAAGCAGAAGCAGCGGCAAGGGAGCCCACTGAGGTCTAGCACGAAGCCCTTCGAAGGTCTGCAAGCAGGAGGCTCTTCCAGCCCAGTGATCCCAGGAAAAGCTTCGAGGCTCAAACTAAGCTAGTGAAAAACTTGAAGGGATGAGTAAGAAGAGCATTCAACGTCTGACTTACGAGAAGAGCTTCTGTGAAAAAGCCAAGCCCCGGGAGAGTCACGCGGAGGCAAAGCACTTTGCATGGAGTGGATGTGGGGAAAACCTTTGGCCAAGGAGCAGGTTTGTGTCCACTGTCCAACTGGCACAGTAGCGGTAAAAGAAAAAACACTACAAAAAGCAGAGAAAAGAGAAATCTGCAGATATCTGGAATATGCAAAGGCAGATGTTCTCCAGAAAAAAATCATAAAGCACCAGAAAATTCAAATCCCAACGCCTATTAAGCCAACAAGCTGCAGATACATGACAGATAGAAGATAGAGATGATAGATGATAGATAGCTAAATATATAGCTAGCTAAAGATAGATGTAGATATGTAGATATAGATATAGACAGACAGACAGACAGACAGACAGACAGACAGAGGATAGAGGATAGATAATTTTAGCCACCCCACCAAAACACAATGGAACCACTTACTTGGGCACAAAAACAATATCGAAGGTAAGAAGGAAGCGCGGGAGGAAGGGCAGTGGGTATTCAACCACATCATCCCTTATACGGTGGGTCAACAGACTGCCGAGATGCTTCCTTGGTAGATACGTAACACACGAGATGAAGTAGATGTCTGTGTTGCAGCCAACTACCAAGTCCCCCCGGTGGTTGGCAAAACAGACACGGCTGAATTTGAGGGTGGTGTCAAACTCCACCAACATTTTTCCCAGGATGTCCCAAATGCGCACGGAGCCATCCGAGCCGCCAGTCACCAATATGCCCAGGGTGTGGCAGTAGTCGAAAGAGGTGATGGTGCTCGAATGCATGGCTGCCGTCTCCTTCCAGAAGGGGTTCTTCTCGCCAGGAACCAGGGCTGCCTGGCGCCACAGCCGCACTCGGTTCTGCTCGGTCAAGGCACAGATGTAGCCGGGGATGAGCAGGAGGATGTTGATCCTGCAGCTGGTGCTGGGAATGACAACCAGAGGGAGCACCTCCAGGAGGCAGCTCTTCTTCAAGATCACTTCCGAGAGGATGATGTATTCGTCGAGTCCGTAGGAGCAGAGGAAGGAGGCTTCCCGTGAATGGTACGACAGGTACCCTGAGCCTGAGAGGCTGCTGAGGGCCACCACGTTGCCATCGTGCAGTTTGCGACCGCCCATTCGATACAGCTGCTGAGTGACCGAGCGCACTTTGCCACTCTTGAACCCGCTGAAGATGAAGCTGGTGGTCCGGCCATTCAGGTCCAGGCGGCTGTAGGCCAAACACAGAACCTTGTCGTCCACGCTGTCTGTGGTGCGCAAAATGTACTTGGCTGGACAAGGGTTCTTGGTGGCATCCAAGACGTAGATGTCACTTGTGCCCATTGTCACCAAGAGTTCCTCTCGGTCTGGGTCATAAACAAAGTCCAGAGCTTTTTCTAGCAGCTGGAAGGGCCAGGTAACAAACAACATTTCTCCTGTCACGGGGGATAAGAATCGGATGACTCCATCTTCAGTGGTGGCCAGGATGCGGGCCTTGTCTGGTCCACACTGTACGCGCACCAACCCCTTGAGGATCGATTTGCTTCTGTTGAAGAGCTGGTAGAAATTGTTGACTGTACGGATGGAGAAGGTATACTGGGTGCGGAGGAAGAAAGTCTGCTCGTTGAGGAACTGCATCTGGAAGACCTCCTCTCCAATGTCCACCCGCCGGAGAAGCTCGCAGGTCGTCAGGTTCCACTCCTTCAGCATCCCGTCCAAGGAGGCAGTCATGAAGCTGTGCACAGCGGTCCGGATGACGACGTTGCTGATGGCACTCTGGTGGGCCTTGACCTGGTTGACGGGGGTCCCTGTGTCAAAGTTCCACACCTTGACATCGCCAGCCAGGTCCCCTGTATAGAGGAAGCTCTGGGGCCAGTAGGCAGCACAGCAAGTGAGGGAGACGCCTTGGCTCATCGGGAAGGTGCGGATCTGGGCTTTGGTTTGGCAGTCATACACCCGAATGATGTTCTCGCAAAGGGCCACCAGCATTCTCCGCTCCTGCTCCACCCTGAGAAAGTGCACAAACTCACCAGTTGCAACACATACTTCCTGCGTGACACTCATAGAGGGAACCTCCAACATCAAAAAGGTCCAAAAAGCCACCACTCCAATGGCACCAGAAATCAGTTCACACGTTTCAGGACTGTAGCACAGGCTGGTGACCGAATAGGGGGAAGACATCTTGGAGAGCAGCTTGAAGTCCCGAGTGTGGTCCCCAAAAAAGCGAAAGTGGATGTCATCACAGTAAGCCACGAAGAGGTGCACATGGGGGACATAGGTGATGGTGAGGACCCCCGGATGCTCATCTAAGGTGTACATTTTCTCGGTCACTGAACTCTCATCCTCCATGCTGTAACTCCAGACACGCACCTGCCAGGAAAGAGGAAGGTGGCCATTCAGGGGGCAGGGAGGTTGGGCGCTACCTTTCTTCCATTCAAGGCTCGTGCCCACCTGCCCCGTCAAGCCCTTCAACCCAGCGCAGCTTGGACTTCCATGGCAAAGTGGAAAGGCCCCTCCTCCGCCCTGCCTGCAGCGGGGCCATAGCAGGAGGCTGGGAAAGGAGAGCTTGGCCGCCAGATAGCCTTTGCTTGGAGGGAGAAAAGGGATCTGGGAGATCAGACTGCAAGGGCCTTGGGATCTTGTCTAGCTGCAAAAGAGGATCCCACCGCAGTCTGAGCATCTTTGGGCACGAGGAGGAGGAGGAGGAGGGACTTGGTGATTCATGTGACCAGCAGGACTGGGGCACAGAGGGCCGGTTTCCCCTTGGGAGGGGGAGGGCTGAATGGCTCAGGGTTGCTCAAGCCAGATTGCAGAACACAGGACCAGAGCGGCCTCGGGCACGGGGGAGGGGCGCAGCTGGGTCCTCCTTTAAACCAGGTTAGGTGCAACCAAGGAGGCCCAAACGCCAGCAGCCCCTTTTAGTGCCAGGGCCAGGAAAGTTCTGGGTGCAGATACGGAGAAGACAGCTGGCAAGAGCCCACCCAGGGAGCCTGCTCTGATCAAGCAGAGATCCGAAGGCTCGTGGCCTGCAGGCAGCCTTAGCCTGATCCAGCAATAGAAGCTCTGGACACTCTTGGGGAGCCTCTTTCTAGGCTGGGGGGCAGGGCCTCCCTCGCACTCACCTTGCTCCGCTTGGCCCTCCTCCAGGTGAACGAAGCAAAGAAGTTCCCCCACTCCGTTGCATAGTAGCAGAAGAGCGGCATGTAGCTGGGGAAGCAGCTCTCCCGGAAGACGATGCTGGGCCTGTCGCTCAGGAGAAAGGGGGTGCCCTCGGCCCCTTCCGGCAAGGCCTGGGCCAAGACAGAGAGGCGGGGGGGCAGCACTGAGCGAGGGGCAGAAGCCAGAGCAGTAGGGGGGGAAGGGCGGGGCGGCTGCTGGCACAGCTGCATCCTCTCCCGGATCAGCGAGGCCAGGGGCCCCCTCCCCATGGCTTCAGGGACAGCCAGAGGGTCAAAGAATCCCCCTCCCAGGATTCTGTCCCCACCCGATCCCCACTGCGTGTCCCATGGCCCCCTCCCCCTCTGGGTCAAGAAGATTCCCAGCCTGGCTTCGGGAGCCTCACCTTTTGCAGCTGCAGCCTCGCCCTGAGTTGGTTCTGGAGCTCCTGCCACTGAGGCACGACACGGACTGGGCCTTTCAGCATCCTGTCCTGCTGGCACCTTCCCTGGTAGCAGCCTTGGAAATACGGATCTGGCCAGAGAGGATGGCGGGCATTGGCTCAGTTCTCATAGAGCTCCACCATGGTTTGTGGAAGAAGCCATCATGGCTTGGCTATAAACCACAGCAGCTGCTGGGTTCTGAAGCAAGAAAGCCACATGAAAGTAGCTTGATCCCAGCCAGCTGCCCCCCCCCCCGGAAAAGCAGAGCAGGCTCAGAAGGGCCTCTTGAGGGAAGGGGGGGCAGCTGCTGAGGGTGCCACGAACTGCTCCATGTTTTTCTTGAGCAAACGGCGGCGGCCATCCTTCTCCTTTTCAGAAGCTTTTTCTCAGCATCCCTTTCAGCCCCGGCATTTATGGGGTGTCCCCTCCAGGGACCACCATCCTGCTTAGAGCTTTTTTTTTTTAGAAAACAGGTACACTCCCTCATGCTTGCAGGGTGCTGCCACCTCTGCGGCATTGGCTTGGAGGAAGACAGGCCTTTGGCAGGAGGGGCCGTGCGGCTGGTGGGCACTGCCCAGGTGAGTCCTGATGGGAGGTGTCTGGATGAAGTGGGGGGGAGGATGGGATGGGAGGGAAGGCCCAAAGGACCAGGAATTACTTGCCTGGAGCCTTGGAATCCCAGGAGAATCCCAGGAGGCCTTTATGACATCACAGCATTCCACCCAATGGGCAAGGAGCCCCTGTGGAAACTGAGTGGGTGGGTGGGTCTCGGGTGG
>JANHJO010005278.1:62398-77711 GCA_032468235.1 Pseudoxyrhopus heterurus | reverse complement strand
GGACGAAAGTTCTTTAAATCTGCTGGGTCCAGGGAAGGCTTCTTAAGGAGGGGCCTCACCACTGCCTCCTTCAAGGCGGGTGGAACAGACCCCTCACTCAAGGAAGCATTAATAACTGCCTGGAGCCAGCCTCGTGTCACCTCCTGACTAGCCGAAACCAGCCAGGACGGACACAGGTCCAATAAACAGGTGGCTGTGCTCATTGCACCCATGACCTTGTCCACCTCCTTAGGACTCACAGGATCAAACTTGTCCCAGTTAACAGGATCAAGACTCACCCCAATCACCTTAGTAGACTCTGCCCAGACAGAGTCCAGATCTGTCCGGATCTGAGCAACTTTGTCCGACAGATACTGAACAAATTCCTCAGCCCTACCCTGAAAAGGTTCCTCCACCCTCCTCGGATTCAGAAGGGAACGGGTCACCCTAAACAGGGCGGCTGGGCAACAGTCTGCGGATGCAATAAGTGCGGAAAAGTAGTAACGCTTTGCCGCCCTTATCACCACTAGATAAGTCCTAATATAGGATCTTAGTAGTGTTCGATCAGATTTGGATTTACTGGACCTCCATTGTCACTCCAGACGTCTCCTCTGTCACTTCATCTCCTGGAGTTCCTCCGTATACCACGGGACCCTCCGAGATCTGCTCAGTGAGAGATTGCAAAGGCGCAACCCGATCTAAGGCCCCGGCAGCCGCCCTGTTCCAGGAAGGCACCCTGCCCTCTACCTCTCCCTGGAATTCCCCCCACCCTGACCCGCCACCCCCTGCCCCCAATTTTGCTGCTTGAATGTATTTGTTAATCTGCTCCTCTAATACTTCCTCCTTACTGTATAATTTCTTAAAGAATTCTTGGGCTATTTCTTTTTTATCCTCAGTTCTATTACAAACTGTGCCTATCTCATTTCATAATTGTTGAATCCATCTTTTTTCTTTTTTCAATTTGTATGCAAGCCATCTCCCTGGCTTATTTGTATTTTCAAACAGATTCAATTTCATTGCTTTAATTTTTCCCGCCAATTCCCATTTCTCTAGATTATTTCGTTCATATTTATACTGAATACAGTAGCCTTGGTGGCGCAGCAGTTAGAGAGCAGTAAGAACTTGTAATTAGTACTAGCTTCAGCTGCCTGCAATTTAGCAAATTCAAATCCCACTAGGCTCAAGATCGACTCAGCCTTCCATCCTTCCAAAGGTAGGTAAAATGAGAACCCAGATTGTTGGGGGCAATATGCTGACATTGTAAACCGCTTAGAGAGGGTTGCAAGCCCTGATAGGCGGTATATAAATACAGTGCTATTGCTATTGAATCAGTACACCAAAGTACTATAGAGGAATTACGGTAGACAACACACACACATACACACAAAGTTGTATTACCTAAGATTCCCATAAGGACTGCAGGTTCTTTGGAAGGAATTTGTTGCAAAAAAGGCAGAATATCATCAAGAACAAACCATTTATCCAAGTATTCCAAAATTTTTCCCAAGCAGACTAAGGAATTTACACGCACCTAATAAAAATACAAACAAATCCTCTGAACTTTTATGAATAAAGGTGATTTAAAATGAAATTTCAAAAACAAGCTATTTAATCACTTAAAACCTATGTGTACATGGGATGCACATTCGTATATCTCCTTTCCAGACTTAAACGGTATGTGTTTATGTACAGAGAAGTACTGAAAACTTATTCTAACATGGGAAGCTTCAAAAACAATATAATTTTAACAATTTGTCGCATGAAAAATATAGTAAAAATTTTGCAGTTTTTTTTAAAAGTCAGACAGCCTACCTATTACTTAATATGAAGTAGGAAGATTCATTTGTTAATTAAATTTATCTTATTGTGGGACTGCTCTAGGAAGTTACAAAAATAAAAAGGAAGAAATGAAAAGCGTGTAAACAAACGAGACATAAAATAACAGAATAAATAAATAATGAAAAAATAAGAATTTATCAATATGATAACAAAGAAAATGTATGGGTGGAGAACAGAGAGCAAGGGGGAGTAGTGGAGTCTGCCATCAAACCAGCAGCCATTTCAGTAGTAATAGTAGTAGTAGTAGTAGTAGTAGTAGTAGTAGTAATTATAATGCTTATTTATAAAATGCATATGTTATACAGACCCTTAATGGCTCAAGATGACTTACAAAAATACAAATCTGTGCTAAATCTAGATTTAAATCCAAAGTGAAATGGATCATAACGATCAATTTCATTTAAGAACTGCCGAAGCTGTAAAACTGCTGTTTTGTTAATCAGCTTGCCTAAATATCAGCTGATAGTTGTTAAAATCTGATATCAGCTGATAGTTGTTAAAATTAGTCTAAATATAGTTTATTAAGCAGGGATCTCATCTCTGCCTTTTCTAAAGTTTGGGAAATTCTGCCTTATGGGCAAAGTATTAATAGTTTGGATGATCATTGATAGGATAGATCTTTGGAAATTTTTAAGCAAAGTCAGGAAGAGATTCAATATGCAGGTATGTGTGAACAAATGTAAAAGTAATATCCACTTTCCTCAAGAGACTAATTATGAAACTGACTCAGACAAATGTTATTAAATGGTACAGCAGACACATTATTAAGGTACAGCTTAAAGTGACATCAGAAGTAACATGAATTTAAGTAATTTTGTTCTTTAAGAACTATCATGATAAAGCTTAGACAGATCCTCATGCAACCAAAAGTACTAATGATCAAGTCACCCATAATTTTAAATAATTCCCTTGGATGATTTCCTGCAGATAGTTAGGGATAAGACCAATGCCTCTCCTCCCTCAGTGCTACAAAATAAAGCTTATATGGATGCTACATTGTATTCAGAATAACAGAGTTGGAAGGGATCTGGGAGATCTTCTAGTCCAACTCCCTGCTGAAGCAGGAGACCTATATCATTTTAGACAAATGGCTGTCCAATCTCTTCTTAAAAACCTCCAGTGATGGAACTATCTCCCTACTATAATCAACTGTCCTCCTACTACAATCATCCTAGACCAGGGGTCTCCAATCCCCGGCCCATGGACTGCTACTGGGCTGTGGCATGCCAGAAACCGGGCCCCTTCCATGGGATGCAGGTAGCACATGAAACCACACTCCCTCTGGTCTGCAGAAAAACCTCTCTCCATGGAAGTTGTCCTGGTGCCCAAAAGATTGGGGCCAGCGTCCTAGAACTCTGCTCTTGTTATTTCATCACTTGTATCTTTTCTTCTTAGTATATAAATAAGGTAGCAGATACTAAATAGCCAGTGCACTAAGCACTTGAGAAATGTCCAAGTCTCAACCAATCCACTAAAACATGTCCAACTAGTACAGCGGTATCCATCAACCTCTGGGATGGATTAATCTAATTTGATGTTAATGCCAATACCAGGAGGAAGAAATATATTGTAGTAGTCCATTAATATATCTTACCTATCCACTGACTTAGAATTACTAGTAATCAGGAAGTAAAATACAATCTAGATATCAGCTACTTAAAGCTTTTAATTGTAAGTATTTTAAATCAGTAGAGCATCTGATGAATGAAATAGAAAAGTGAAACGAATATAAATTTAATAATATAATAATCAAGTGAAGGATAAGATTAGATTAAAGATAAATTGGAGAATTTAATTTATGATCAAACCTTAAATCTTTTCTAAGAAAGGCATAGGACTCTACAGTTCAAATTTTGTAGGAAGTAACCATGTTCTGATAATTAATCACTTTAGCCCTGAGCAAGGTTTGCGTCAAAAAGAAAATTTAATTTAGTCATTGAAATTGCTACATTGAAAATTCCAGCAATCCTTAAATTGATAAATTCTGTTTCACATTTTATACAGAATTTCTTCATATGTAGATATCTAATACAATTTGAGAAAATCTCAACATCTGTTTGTTTAATATATGTCTGTGTATATAGTTTGAGCCAATTCCAATATGTGAACATTCAGTAGAAATTGAAAAGTTCAGGAATATAATAATATGGTTATGTGAAGGGTCCCTATGCTACTAGAAATACTATACAATTGAGACTGCTTTGTATGGAGAATCTAAAACATGTAGTTCATCCTTTTTTAGAGGCACAGATTTTGGAAATAGGGGGCATAATGATGTAAGAGTGAGACTAAGTGGTAAGTTCCAATTTCACTCTTCAAATATTAGCTATATATAATCAAAACAATTTTTGCTAAAAATACAAAAGAAACCACCCACCAGAAATCAAGTAATATTGTTCAAACTAAAAAAAAGCAAAATACAAACAATTATAAAGAAGTCTGTATTAAAACTTACAGCAAGAGATGAAGTTTGTAAACATGCATTTTTAATTCTTGGTAGCAATGAATTTTTCATCGATGGATAGTCTATAAGGTTGGCAAATGTGGGAATTATATTTAAACAGAGTTCCTGCAAATAAAAAGACCACAATCGTCATATAAAAATTGGATAAGGTTAGAGTTAACTTTTTTAAAAAGTAATTTTCAAACCTTTGATTTTAATTTGTTTACCCTAAATGGCTAATATTTTAAGACAAAATTTATATCTAGGTCAAAGGTAGGATGAAGGATGGCATGTGGGAAGCACAGGTGTTTTGAGGTTGGATCACTCTCTCCTTACCTGAATCGCAAAATTAGTTTGAAACAAGAAGCTCTATTCATTCATGAAATAAGCTGATACTGAAACGGACCATTTTAATTGTGAATGTTCAGAATGGCCTGCTTTAAAGCCAAACCGCTTCCAGTAAAGTTGGAACAGTATGCCCTAACTTTGGAAAGCTTTTGTGAAACTAGAACAGAGAGCATTTGAAAGTCAGAATGATACATTTAGGACCAGAACTTTTCAACCTCGAAACATTTTACCCACTTCTAGAGAAAAGAATATTTATTTGTTCATCCTTCCTTTTGACCTGAAAAACAATCAGTTCATATAGTCAACGTTGTAAGAAAACGTGATATTCCAAAATTAAAGAAATGCAAAAATTTATCATACTGCTTTTTAAATATTTTTACTGCTTTGTGAAACCTTATTCTAATAAAGATAGGATAACAGAATCTTTCAAAGATTCCAAATACATTTCAATTATAACAAAGTTGAACAAAATATATGGTTGTCAGACCTGTATTTGAATTGATGGTGCTTCTAAGGCTCTATAAACCATTGGCAGAACACTGTTCTTTATTTCATCTGGAGGTGTTTTGGTTAGCAGTAGATCCATTTTTTGAAGAAATATCAAGAGAATCTGTTTATGAAATGTAAATTTTAAAAAATTACTTTCACTTATTTTGTTAATCAGACTAATAATTCAGAATAACTTTCAGTGTAACATTTGGTACCAATCTGTATTCAAATGTCAATGTAAACATAGCAAATATATTCACTTACCATGTTGCTAGCCTGTAAGCATGGAAAACAAGAACACCAATTTTAAAATAGAAATTAGCAGTATGTACTTATTGGAATGTGTAGCAGACTGCAATATATCCACAAAATGCAATATACTAGACTTAGAAACTACCGTAAGTCTGCTCACCTGGCATTCCAGGGAATTCCATCTAGGATTCTGAAATAAACTAAGGCTGGAACTTTACAGACTGAATACATGTTATGAAGGTTCTATATTTTCTTTTCCGCATGTCACTGTAATCTGACTTTAAGGCACATATTTTTGTCAATATGAAATGGGAAATACAAAATGTTCGATAATAGGGAACAAGAATAATGTTTAAGATACAAATGTACCTGGATTGGTTCCTGTTGTCTAAAGACAGGGCTGAGGTCAGGTAGAATTAGTTTAATGTATTCTTCTTTGGTACATTCCTCCGCAATGAGCAGAACATTAGGCAGAACAAAAGGTACCATGTCTGGATTTACAAATTCAGATGTTAAGCAAGGCAAAATTCTTTGCACTATAACACGCTGAAAGAAAATAGATACCTTACTTTTCAAAGATATAAGAAGATTTTTATAATTAAACTTAAATATTACAAATTAAAAATGTAGCATTTTCAAAAATAATTTTATAACTGGTGCATCCTATAACTTTCTTCTGTAAAACATGTGAAATCAGCAACATTTATCAGTCCCAAAAGGAAGTCATTACAGAGCAATGCACATTTCATTTACAATATACAGCATTGTGCAGGCATTTATTAAAATATTTGGAAGTTGCTAACCTTAGGTAGTTTTGGTAAAACTTTTGGCAGCCCTTTGAAAAACTGTGATTTTTGAAGATTATCCCTTTGAAATAAAGAATCAAAGTACTGTAATGTCATGGCCCCAACATCATCAAAGAATGGTATCTAAAAACAGGTAAGAAAGGATTATTTAGACGATAAATTATCAAAAGTACAATAGCATTTCATTCTAATTAAAGTCAGCAGGTTATTTTATGAATAGTCTCAAATATCTGGGAGTAGGATAATATACAATTTAAATAAATGAAATAAAAATAAAACATCAAATAGACATTTTTCTTGCTTTATTTCATAAGTATCACTTATTTTCTAGTCTCTAAAAAGATATTCTGCCAGAAAAAAAATTCCAGTGAATTACTGAACACTGGCTCTGCTAATATGAGAAATGTAATCACTTACATTCCAATCTCCCATAAAACAGGGCATTTTAACAAAACACTTTAAAACTCTATATTTATTGTTTGTTATAACAATTGAAGACTTGCCTTATGTTCTGCAGTTATTTCTATTTACTCACTTTAGTCATTTGGTCTGCATCTGGTCTGACTTCAGGAGTGACATTTAACAACAGTTTCACATGTTCACGGACATCATCTGGGATATTCTGAAGATTACTGGAATTCAACCGACTAAGCTGTATGGAACACATGCCATCCATCATTAACAACAAAAAATTCCTGCCTGTAATATGTGTATTATATAAAAATCTTTCTGGTTTAGAATTTCACCATATACAATATACATTTTCATGCTTACAAATCAAGTCTAATATTTGAAACCAGACATTAAAAATCAATACAGGTAGTCCTTGAGATACAACCATAATGGAGCCTGCCCATTACAGTTGCATGTCAGTGACCTTTAAGTGAAATGGCCTCACTTAACGATCCCACTCCCTTGTCTCCCTGATGCAGCTATTAAACAAAGCTGAAGGTTGTTAAATGGAGCACATGGTGCTTCGGGTGGAGGAGGTTCTGGGAGGCCCATGGAAGCCCAGGATCACCTGTCCCGTACCTCCCATGGCTACCCAAACCCCGAGGCAACCCACGTTCTGCTTTTCATCCCATGGGGTTCCCACAGTCCTTCAGCATCCTTCCCACCCACCCACCAAGGGAAATCAAGCCAGCTGGAACTTGCAAGCTGCCTTCCCATCCAGCAAGGACGTGGAGAGCAGGCTGAACAGAGTTTGCAATCTCCAACATGCAAGGGGAGATCAGTCCATCCAGAGCTTGCAAACCTCAATTGAACACTGGGAGATCCCACCCATGGACGTGCAGGACTCTTGCTTGCTCAGCAGTGCCCAACTTACCTTTTTGTTTTTTTTTGCATCTTCAGAAAGAGACATCTGGCCCAATATAACATTCGTTTGTTATAACCCCAGACTCATGGCAAACTCTATTTTGCAATTTTGCAAACTTGCTATTTTGCAACAGTTCTATTCTAACAATACTGTGGCGTTTTGTTTTAAGGAGGCTCCACTTTTTAAGGAGACTCCATTTGCTTGTGGAATTTATGGAGTCTCCTTAAAAAGGAATCCTGCTTTGCCAGGAGGCTAAGTCTGTAAAAAGCTGATCCTGTATTGGGCTGCGTGCCTCTCTCAGAAGTTGCAAAAAACCAAAAAGGTGAGTATTGCTGGGCTATGAAGCAGATTGAGTCCTGAAAGTCCTTGAGTGGGAAAGAAGCTGTCAAGCACCGGACTGTTGATCTCCTTTTGCTTGCTGGGTGAGAAGGCAGCTAGTGATAGCTTGCAAGCTTCAGCTGACTTGCATCTACTACTGCCAGCCTGATTTCCCTTGGGTGAATGAATGGCTGCAGGGATCCAGCAGGGTAGGTGAATGCTGCACCATCCCTGCAGGTGCAGCATTCGTAACTTTGAAACCAGGTTATAAGTAACTTTTGGGGAGTCTGTTGTAACTTCAAAAGGTTGCTAAGCAACTAGTCATAAGTTGAGGACTACCTGTATTTGAAAATATATATTAATAGATTTAAATGTACCTGATCCAGCTGTCTGCTGAAGCTTTTATATATATCTTGTTTGTTGACCTCAAAAATTGGCTTCCCATTATTAAATATAGCATATATAATTGCCCCTAGAGAATACATGTCACTAGCTGTTTCACAGCTTACTGAAAGGATGTATTCTGGTGCCAAATACTGAGGATTTGGAAGACACAAAGATGGTAAATTTGGATCCCATTCTTTAGAAGAGAATTTGGGCTGCAATAAGAAATGTAGTGAAGTCATATATTTTGAAACAATAAAATTTAAATCAAATACTTTATTCTAGCCAAGTAATAACATCCAAAAGTACTACCTTAACTACTTATCTATATTTTAATAGATATATTCCCATTTTAATTGAAATTCATTTGATTTTTTGACACACATTTTTAATATTACGTAAAAAAGCAAAACCCATCTTCATAAGAACATATAACATAGATAAATATACCATCCTACTTAATTTTAGGGTTCTTAGATACCTAATGGATGAGGGAGAATAAGCTTCAACCATGGCAAGAGTAAGTTGCTGTGGATTTTAAGGCCCCTTTACTCTGGGGATTTTCCATCCTTAACTCTGTATGGGGATGCATTTGGGAATCATCTTCCTGCTTGAAGAAGAGGTGGCAGCCATGGCCAGTGGGGATTTTGCACAGGTTTGTCTTGTACATCAATTGTGGCCATTTCTGGATTGGAAGACCCTGCTTATAGTGACTCATGCCTTACTCACTTCCCAACAGGATTATTGAATGCATTCTGTATGCCCTTGAAAAATACTTAGAAGCTGCAACTGGTCCAGGATGTAGTGGTGCAGGTAATGTTTGGTATTTCCTGTTATGACTATAATACCAGGGTTCTATGAGCTGCACTGGCTACCAAAAGACTGCCATTACCTATAAAACCTCCATGGCACAGGGTAGGCAATCTGCAGGACTGTCTTTCTTCTATTTTTTCTTGACTCACCAGATCTAGTACACAGATATGCTCCATGTCCTATCAAACAATGCCATCTTGCAATAGTGGGGAATATCTGGCTTCTTGTTGGATCCCAACCCTCTTAGACTTTCATCAGCCATTGAAAACCTGGCTATTTCCCCAGGCATTTTGGGTAGATGAGGTGTTACTACCAATTGTGAATGAGGCTATTGTTTGCAGTAGGGTTTTGTGTTTTTATTTTATAGACTACTGAAGTCACTTTTGTGATTTGGTAAATATATATATAACTAATATAAAATAAATAAATAATTCACTAGCCTGTCCTCCATAACCTCCTAAAAAATCCATAAAATCTTAATTTGTACTAAAAAGTACAAACCACAAATCTTATACAAAATTTTCATCTATGACAATGTCAAGTGTTTGTCTAGCTGGTAAAGTAAAGGAACTATCATGTATTGACTCATTGTAAACTTTTAAAACTTTTAAATCAGCATTAGTTTTAAAAGTATTAGACTCTTAGTATTTTCAGCTGGGCTTCATTTAAGAAAAATAACACATTAAACAATTTATTACCTCTTGTTCAGATGGATTTATTGATTGAATGCAGAAGTCAAATCCCATAATTTTCCACGCACCACTTTTATTTAAAATTATGTTTTCAGGAGTAAGGTTGCCATGGACCATTTTCACGCTGCTATGTAGAAATGACAAGCCTTCTGAAACCTGTTGGGAAGGAAACTTATATTCTTGTGATAATGTCTTTTTTCCCAATTTTCTGAAACTTACTTATTATGATGGATTATATTTTTGCTTGCAACCATTATCTCAATACTCCACACAATGTAACCAAGACATACTTGCTTATCCAATCAACTGTAATTAGGTCTTTAAGCCCTTCTTATCCTTGATAAATGTTTGCACAATTTACACAAGAACAACTATTCTAGAACATGGAGAGTAGGATACAAATGACCAAGATATCTGAACAAGATAATCTCTTGAGGAGTTCCCAAAAATCTTTTAAGAATTGAAAGCAGCTGAGGACTGAAGTTTTTAATTATCTAAAATGTGTGAATTCATTTGCAGATTATTTTACAATGTGCAACGAATTGATGTACAAATTTATGATAATTTTTTATTGTAAATAGTACTTTTATTGTTTTCTTTCTGTAGAAGGAAAATAATGTGGACTAAGTGCCTCATTTATATATGGAACACATTAAGGTATTCAAAAATAGAGCACAGCATGCAAGATACTGCAAGATCCACTTCTTCAAATATGTTTACTTTCATATCTTTAGTCATGTAATGGTCCTCCTGCCTTCAAGTCTGGTAAAATTAGAATACACCTACTCATTTACAGACACAATTTTGAATGGATTACGATTATGATGCATCATAATTGATGTAAGTTATAAGTCAATGCATACCTGAAGTAAGCCATATTTCGTTTCCACATCATACAAGTTATATTCTTTGATGTCAGATGGTAAGGGTGAAGGAAGATTCTCCCAGTTACCCAGTATATTAGCCAAACTTGCACTAACTGGTTCTGTACAAAATGCTAGACAATCTCTAAAAGAAAACAAGGATAGTTTCACTAAACACTCCAAATGTTCAATTTAAAAAAAGAGATAGGTATACTAATGCAGGTAGTTTATAGGTTGTATAGCACACTTGACATCTGGAAAATGCACAAGACATTATGATAAGTGAATATATTTTAATTTGGAATCTTAACAGCAAGTACAAAAACCCCAACTACATAAATCAACATTATTTTGCAAGAATCAACACCAGTTAAAATCCTTTAAAGCTTTTCAGAATTACTGGAAAAAGAACAAAATGAAATGAAATTTTTGAATATTTTAAATAGGTCTCTTTGATTTGTCCTTAAAAGACTCTCTTGCATTCATAGAATGCAAACTGAATTAAATGCATGTATTTCATCACCCATTATACCTAGGGTATAAAATATTTGAAAAGTATTTAGAATATGGGTATAAGTTGTAAACCTTTGCTTTATTTAGAAATCTATGTAAGTATTTTAAAAAGAATTCAGTTTTTTACAATTCTGTATTTTAGACTGCACTTTGGTCGTCAATTTTCAAAATTCATAAGAATCCAATTATTAGACTGTTTTGACTTTGAATCTATTATTACTGTAGCATCAGAAATTTTTACCGGGATTCTTCTAATGGATGCTGCACAGTTAGCAGCCGAGGATGTCGAAGTCTTGTCAACTGCTGAACTCCGCGTTTTAAGCAATCAATAATTTGATCCTTTTCAAATTTCTGATATTTATCCATAAGTTTTTTATCAAATACAAAGACTGCCACTTCCTAAACATAAGGTATACAAATGTAATTAATGAACCATTTATATTTTATGTGTCTCTTACTTAAGAAAACTACATTTAATACTTTACTTTAAAATAATTCTTCTTGATGCCTTTTAATTGAAAATAAGTCATTTCACCACTATAAGAGAATTGCCATCTTGTACAGGTAGTCTTCGACTTACAACCACAATTGGGACTGGAACATCTGTTGCTAAGCAAGACAGTTATTATGACTCGTGCCCAATTTTATAATCTCTTTTGATACAGTTAAGCAAAACAATGCAGGTTTTTAAGTGAATCATGCAGTTGTTAAGTGAACCACATAGTTGTTAAGGCGACCTGGCATTCACCATTGACTTATGCTTGTTTGAAGTTGGTTAGGAAGGTCACAAATGGTAATAAAGTGACTCTGGAATGCTGCAACCAGTGTAAATACATGTTGATTGTCAACTGCCCAAATTTTGGTCATGTGAGCATGGGAATTCTGTGACAATCGTAAGTACAAGGACTTTTGTCCATAAGTCACTTTTTTCAGCACCGTTGTAACTTTGAATGATCATTAAATGAATGGTTGTAAGTTGAGAACAACCTTTATACAACCCACACTTAAACTACTATTCAGAAATTTGAAGCTATGTCTTAAGTGAACAAGCTTTATGTTCAGGTACTTGATTCTGTCATATTGTCTTTACATGTGACAGAAAGATTTTATTAAAAGTACAGTGTTTAAATGCTATTACACAGTATTGGTGAAAAATTCACTGGAATATTAACACAGTAAGTACAATAGAACAATTTTCCTGATAAGTGGAATTCAGACAACTCTAAAATAATAAGAAAATAACAGAGTTGGGTTCTTGGAGGTCTTCTAGTTCAATCCCTTGCTCAATCAGAAGACCTTATACCATTTCAGACAAATGGCTATCCAATCTGTTCTTAAATGTCCTTGAAGTATTCGAGTCTGTTCCTGGGTTCACACTCATTCTCTAGCACAATCTTACGAAAGGGCACATTTACGGTAGTTTAAGGTGTCACTGACTAGTGACATGTGTACCTATGCATGCTTTGAAACACCTTTTCTTCTGATCCAATTACAAAGCATTAAAATGTGAGAAAAAAATCAGAAAATACACACGTATGAATGATTGATAGATTAAAGTATTTTCAAAGCTTTAGTAAGGTTGACAATACCTAGAGATTACCTAGAGAGATAACGAAAGAAGGACTAGGGATAACATGATAATAAGTCATCCAATATTTAAGGGGCTATTACAAAAAAGAAATGGTCAACCTATTGTCCAAAGTACCTGAAGGCAGGACAAGAAGGAACAGAAGGAAACTTATCAAAGAGAGATCCAATTTAGAACTAATGAGAAATTTCCTGACAGTGACAACAGTTAACCATTTGAATGGCTTGCCTTCAGAAGCTGTGGTGCTACATCACTGGAGATGGAGAGCATGGTGGTGCGGGCAACTGTGGCTGGAGTGGGCTGTAGCTTTATGCCATGTTGCTGCAACTAGGCTTTGTGCTATAGCTCAGGGGCTGCTTTTTTATAGCCCAGCGTCACAGTGCATCAAAAAACTGCCTTGTGCCATGCTATTGGTTCTGGTGTAGGGTGGGGTGAGTGTAGTGGCTGTGACTTCCTAGGCATGGCAAGCAGCCCCAGAGCCATTCTATTCTGGTACTAGTTGCCGTACACAAATGTGTGACAGCCAAAAGGGCAGGGATGGGTGGGGGGAGTTTGATGAGTGGGGTGAATTGGAGGCAGTCCCTTACCTTACTGAGACTCAGGGCTGGGAGGGACCAAGCCTGGAATGGCTGGAATGGGGGTAGGCCCTTGGCGGATGACTGGTGGAATTTGCTTAATGAGGGCAACTGGGATCGTCAGGATTGCCTTTGCTAAGCAATGTGGTCACATGATGTCTTGCTTTACAACCATATTGCTTAGTGTTGGAAATTCCTGTCCCAATTATGGTGGTCATAAATCAAGGAATCTGTGGTAGCATGTCTATGGAGATTTTCAATCATCCAAGTCTGGAGGACCAAACTGAAGAACTGAAGAAGTTTTTTAGATGAGAAGTGAAATGTTTTCAAGGAAAAAAAACAAAAACAACTCCAGCTGCCTTTTGAAAAGCACCTTTGGGACAACCTGTGGTAGCAACTACACCAGAGTCAATGTATAATCTATTCATAATTTCTTGATCATCTAGCACTACAGGAAACAGAACAATATCTTTGTTACAAGAACACCTATCAGATACCTTCTACTCCAGCCTAAGAATTTGTCACACCTTTCTCATTAAATCAAAACAAGTCTACTAAATCCATACACATACAGTCCTTTTGATTTTATATTTGTTTCTCAGGCATCCATAGGCAAATCATATTATATGATTTAAAAATAATTGAGATGAAAAAGAAACAATAATCACAACTATTTAAAAGACACTAATCAAAATTAACACAATTAAATTTACCAAAAGCTTGGTAAATGAAATGAAAAAGGCCTTCAGTATAAATGAAATGAAAAAGGCCTTCATTATATCTCAGGATTAACAGAGCAACTGGTGGAAGATTGTATTATATAATTATAGTTCATCTTTTTGGGTAACAGAATGTCCAACAAACCTAATAAGAATGACAACTGATGGAAAGATTTATGCAAGAAATGCTCTTTAGATATAAAAGCCACATTGCAATTTATACATAGTAATCCACTCCTTAAAAAAAGTCAGCCCAGTGCTGAAAGAATTAGGCCAAAACTATCCTGGTTAAATTAAGTTAAGTCTTTTTCCCATTCTTCAACAGCAGTCCCACACAGAGAACACTAAAGCGTGGCTAAATATTGCTCTAGCCTGCACTAATACAAACACACCAATCCTATACACACAACAAAAACAGTTCAAGAATATACAAACTTCTTCAGATAATCAGTCATGAGGGTACAGCTATATAGAAGAAGGCTGCAAACCATACAACTAGTAGGATATGTCTGTGGGAGGGAAATTTAAGATGTAGAGAAAAGAAAATACAATCGTTCAGTGATAGACTATACGCTTTGCACGTAGAAGATCCCGATTTAAGTTCCTTCTATCTCAGTTAAAAGAAAACATGCAACTTTAATTTTTATAATTGCTAGCATATGACTTTTTTTTGGCAAAAAAGGTGCCACATATATTTTGTAAATAAACAGCATGAGGCTTTGGAAAGTTTAGAAAGCTGCTTAGACAAAATAGATGATATACAGTGGACTACATTAGATGAACTAGTGCCCTGTAACATTTATGTAAAATTGTGTACTTTAGTGAAAAGGGCAGTTTATACGGATAAGTCCTGACTTACAACTATTTGTTCAGTGACCATTCAAAGTTACAATGATACTGAAAAAAAGCGGCTTATGACTGTTTTTCATACAACCATTGCAGTATCTGTGTGGTCATGTGATTAGAAATTGGACGTTTGGCAACTGGCATGTAGTTATGATGGTTGCGGTGTCCCTGGGTCATGGGGTCACCTTTTGCAACCTTCAGACAAGCAAAGTCTTTGAGGAAGGTTGTAAAATGGGCCAAAACTCATTTAACAACTATCTTGCTTAGCAATGGAAATTTTGGGTTCAGTTGTGGTTGAAGTTGAGAACTACCTGTAATTCCACAACTCTACAATAACATTATATCCTAGATACAGTATATTTTCATATAACAGACAGGAAAACTACAGCAGTTAAGCTGAGAAAAAACAAAGAGCAAGTACTGCTACAGTCCAGTGAGGAGGTAGTCCTTTACTTATGACCACAATTCCCATCATAAGTCATTGTAATTGTAAGTTGAGTTGGACCTGATTTTATGACAATTTGGTCA
>JANHJO010005278.1:40582-58297 GCA_032468235.1 Pseudoxyrhopus heterurus | reverse complement strand
AGAAAAAAAAAACAATGGATGAAAACTAATCAAGGAGAGAAGTAACCTAAAACAATATAACCAGTAGAATGGCTTGCTTTAGAAGTTGTGGGTGCTTCATCACTGGAGGCCTTTAAGAAGAGACTGGACAACCATTTGTCTGAAATGGTATGGGGTCTCCTGCTTGAGCAGGGGGTTGGACTAGAAGACCTACAAGGTCATTTCCAATTCTATTATTCTATATTCTATATAATCTATTTCCTTTAATGTACACAAGCTTTTACTGTAATTTCACCATCAAACCTCAGCTACTGTATTTTAATTCCAGAATAAAAATATATACATATCAACTGTGAACTTTGCTTTCAAGAAACAATATTTTCCTACCATATTTCCTACAGAAATGATAAACATGTCCTAAACAGAGCCATCTTTTTTGAAAATAAAATCTTTGATAACATAACACAATAATTTCTATTACATTCCATTTGTATTTAATAGAATACTGTCACCAGTTATAGCTTTCTGATATTCAATTAGCTAATATTGAACTAAATGCTTAAATCATTCTTAGCTTGGAACTGGAATACTACTATTTGGATACAAATATTGACTTGTGATGAGATGGGTGGCAAACAAATTTAATAAATAAATTTGATAAATGAATAAATATACATTCTCAAGAAATCAATTAACTGCATCCCTTTGAATAAGGTCTGCACATGGGACTGAAACATTGTTTCCTGCTGCAGCTGACATATGGTGGGACATTGATGGGAGTTTTTCATACTCTTAGTCCTGCTACATCTCACAGCAGTTAAATACAGGACCATTTTATTCTTTGGGTCACTTGAAAGAGTTAAGGGCACTTTTTGGCAGTGGTTCTCTTCCTTGCTGCGGGGGCAAACTTGTAGGGTATTAGTGGAGAAGACTGAATCTTTGGGTAGTGTGGTATGATGTAACTCAAGTTACGGTTTCTCCATTTCTTTTAAATATCTACATAAAGCTGCTGTGAGATCATTTTGGGATTTTATATCATCATGGTGATGAATCTCAATCCTAAGCCAAGCAGGAGATGCAGTCTTGACTGAGTGCATACAGGCAGTGTATGTCAGCCCTATAAAGTAGACCAGGCCAAGAAACAGGAGCTACGTAGACCTAAAGTTACTTTCATTGAGACTGACTACCACAACAGAATTTTGCAAGTCTGAATATGCTTTTCCCCTCCTCCTCCTTTTAATTATTGTGTGAATTAGGATGATGCCTATCTAAGATGTTTTTTGTACTCCTCCTCCATCTGGCCTTCTGCAATGTTTATCTGCTTGTTACTTTGCTAATAAATCTTCTTTGATAGACATTTTCTTTAATGTATGACTGAATGAAGTTGAACAGATTCATATTTAATCCTAATAAAATGAAACTGACTTTGTTACAAAGTTGTTCTATATTCATGATTGTTCCATTTACTGCTCTCAAAGATGCATAGTGCTGCCAAGAGCAGACATGCAATCTGGGGGTCCTTCTTGACATATGATTACTGATAGAAGAGCAGATGGAGGCTATGATCAGAAAGCCTGGATATCTGACAACATTCATCTGGTGATTGATATTTTGATATAACAGAAATTGGAATCAGCTTTATTAGTTTTGAAAAAAATCTTTGATATTTTTCATGTTACTTTTATGAAGAATGGCCTTAAAGATTATGGGTTTCCACCATATTTTTTCCACTATATTACAATTTTATATCATCAAAAAGTTATTTTGAATTGATTTGTCTCTTAACCTATCAAATTATATATGTGTTTCCCAACCACAGCATCTTTTAAGATGCGTGGACTTCAACTCCCAAATTTTCCTGTCAACAATTCCCAACCAGCTCACTGGGGAATTCTGGGAGTTAAAAGTCCATACATCTTAAAGTTGCTAAAGATGAGAAACGCTAAATCATATCATTGTATCTGGCAAAGATAACTCTTTCTTTTTCAATTTTGTTCTTGAACCATTGGTCTCTTCTAATAAACAGAGTTAAGATATGTAGTGGCGCTCAGCATGCTATATGATGTTTTGTTATATGCTCATGATATAATGATAATTAGGCAATGTTACTACTAAAGCTTATTCAAATCACATGGCAATACAGTTTATGCTGAACAAGCCTAATTTGCTGTCTCCAAGATATATTTATAGACTGGGGTTTACAATTTGTGCCGAATTTATATAGTTTTCAAAATATGTCTGTGGCTGTTTTCTGTAGTTTTTTTTCTATCAAGATTTCTTTTCACGTGGCTTCAGGCTTGACAGTCATATGTTGGATTAAAGTTAGTATTAGCTGTATATTTGAACTGTGGAATGAAAAACTGGAATAGTATATCCACCTTCCGGAGAATCAGTGATTCCAGTTGTTAAGAATCAAAAAAATATGATTTAAAATGAAATTATTTCATTAGAAAATATATTTACTAGACCACTTAGAAGAATGTTTAAAATGGAGGAAAATGCAGTTTTATTGATTTCAACATATGTCAGCAAATTTTTTGGGAAGAAACATTATTAAGGATCTTAATGAGAGATGTATTTCTGAAACTTGGATTTTGTCATTTCAGACAGAACTTTGGCTATACTGAGACTGGGACATGGAAAAGAGGATAATTTTATGAAACTGTAAATAAGGATTTTAAGGAATACATCTATAAGACTGTTATCTATTTTGAAAAGCCTATGATCTAAAAATGAGAAGATGAAACAATATATTTCTATGTGGTATAGATTAATTATTAGTTTAAGGACAAAATAATTTTGCATTATTACCTATTAGTTTTTGCCCCCTTTTTAAGATTTTCTTTCTTTGCAGCATAACCACTCTTTTCCCCACCTCTCCTTTTTTAATGTTTGTGCTATATCTTTTTGTTATTTTACTATTTATGTGTGCTTTTTTTCTTTTACATAGAGCCTTTAGGCAGTTCTGGTTGGACTACCAGCTGTGACTTTTCCAGAGGAAAAGACAATGAAGTTAATGACTCTAGCTCTTCTTGTCCCAAAGCTAGACAGTGGTAATTTGGTCTACATGAAACTGCTTTTGAAAATGATCTATAATCTGCAGCTGATACAAAACACAGCTGCTTCCCTATTAAACAGTATTTACTAATTTAATAGGAAAAAAACCTCTCATCCTGGAAGTGCTGATTACTAGCAGGCTTTGGATTTGATTAAAAATCTATTAACTATGAAGTCCTATATGATTTAATCCCATGTAAATTTCAAATGATGTGTTCTGGGTGAAATATGCCTACTCAATGGGTGGGGCACTATGGGTATCCCTCTCCTAAGGGAACAGGTGCCCATAAGATGGCTTTCCCAGTACAGCATCCTCATTGTAGAATACAGTAATCTGCCCCCTGAGGTCAGAATGCCTCTTTCCCCTTTTGACATTTAGGAAAGAGTGAAAAGAGTTCATTTCTGTAGGGCCTTTTAAATGAAAGGTGCCCAGTAACTGTAAGAGTATAGGAAAATAAGGATTTGTTTTCTATTTCTGCATGCTTGAGTAGTAGCATACAAATTATAAGAGATATCATTTATACACATCATATATGGAAATTATTCCATGATTATTATTCCATAATAGTTATAAAAAAATATTTTCAAGTCATTTAAGGATATAGAAAATATTATGGATATAAAAATTAGTACAGCTATAAACTTCAGAAATTAAGTTTAGGAACCTGCTGTAAGAAGCATGCCTGCAACTCTATAGAGATGCCACGCTGAATTTTTTCTTTCCAAACAGGCTACTCAAAAACTGCTTTATGTGTGACTTAGGGAGATGACATATCTGTGAAAAGAGTTTACCTTTTAAACTGAAAATAGAACCAACCAAATATAAATATGTAGTGAGGTGTTTAATTATCCTTAATCACATAAATGCACATGACTTCAGCTCATCATAACAAAAGCAAATTTGGGAATAATTGCTCTGCTTTTTAAGCCTGGAATTAAGGATTTCAATTCTTATTGATTCTTATTCAATTCTTATTATTTTCAATGTGAAGTTTACTAAATATACTTTTGACTGGCATATCAGTAAGGTAGCATTTCAGAAATGTGTTAAAAGCAGTAATTTTTATTTAACTGCTTCCATATCTCACAAGAAATTACTTTTAGTGAGTTGTCAGAAAAAGGTTCATAAGACCCATGATACATAAAAAAGTAAAGAATTTAATTTTCTGTGAAGCAGTACTCTTCAAAACAGGACAATCACATTAAGTGTTTTGGCTTAGACTTCCCAAGCACCTTTTGTCAGATGGTACAATAAGTGGACAACTAAAACAGATGAAATATACTCAGCCCATATTACTTTTATGAACCGTTTGGTATTTCAATATACATACAGACTTTTAAATATGCTGTAATATCATTTATATTGTCCATTTTAAAAAGAGATTAATCAACTGTCGGATCACTTAAAAGCAAAAGTGCTTCTATTCTTTTTTTTTTTTAAACGTTGGTATTTTTTGAGATGTCAGACTAGACGTACAAATAGCAGCCCATTCTTTCGGATAAATAAACGTCTAAAACAGATACGAGATTTTCACTGTGCAAGCAGAAGATTGAAGCAGCCCTTCCTCTTAACCGGAAGAGCCTGTTAGTTAGGAAGCTTGCTTCTATTACTTTTTTTTCGCCACGTCGCTCCCGACCGATCGAGAAAAGCATCTTGGCAAAAAAAAAACCGGTGGAGAGGAATAACGTCACCCAACTCTCCCTGTCCCTGCCTGCCCAGATTACACCGTTCAGGCCCTCCTTGCGATTCGGAGGGAGAAAAACGGGGCCCTTCCCCGCTCCAAGATTTTAAGGCCACTCTCCTGCACCGGAGAACCGAAAGCCGCCTTCAACCCGGCTCACCTCTCCCTGAAGAAACGATCCAGCCCCACTCTGGGGCGTGGTTGACCAAGTGCAGACCAGGCTCGGCTACGCCATGGCGACCACCTCAGCCGCCCAAACCTGACCGAGATACTCCTTCCCCTTAGCTTCCTCTCTTGTTGTCACTGCGAGAGAAACAGGAGACGGTCTCAGGGCCGGAAGTTGTGCCGGAGGAAGCTCCGCCCACCGCTTGCGCCGCCAACGGTAGTTTCGGTGTCAGGGGAGCTGGTCTGTTCCGGGTGGTCGGCTTTGGAGTGAGGCGGTCGGGCGGGGGCTCGTGGCTGTTATGGACGCGTTCCATCCCCCAAGCGAGCGTTGCTTAGGAGTGCTTCAGCTGAAGGTTTCAGACGAACACGCTGGAATTTCCTTTTCGGTTTTAGGCTCTCATCACTAAGGCTGACTTCACCCGTTGCAATGAAGGACATAGTTTTAGCTTACTGTGTGGTGGCTTAGTATATTGCATCCTCAATTTAGAACAGTTCGTTTAGTGACCGTTCAAAGTTACAATGCCACTGAAAAAATTGAGTTATGATCATTTTCACACTTATGACCATTGCAGCATCCTCCTGGTCACGTGATCAAAATTCAGATGCTTTGGCAACTGGTTCTTGCAGTGTCCTGGGGTCATGTGATCACTTTTTGCAACCTTCTGACAAGCAAAGTCAATGGGGAACCCAGATTCACTTAACAACCAGGTTACTAACTTCACTTAACTGTGGCAAGAAAGGTCGTAAAATGGGGTGAAACTCACTTTATCTCGCTTAGCAACATAAATTTTGGGCTCAATTGTCGTAGGTTGAGGACTACCTGTACTTTATTTAGCAGCATATGAATTGTGGGTATCCAAAGGAACGGGGAGAGCAAGTTATATATGCTTAATTACCTCATCACACAAATTATGTGTTTACATACTGTATAACATCATGATGAAATTACATAAACACACAGTTTACAGTTATAGTATTGGCAGCTGCCACATGTTGCAGAAATAGCTGATACAAATTCTTTTATATAGTCTCAGATTCTGAAGATCAGCATGAGAATTGAGGTACTATAGTAGAGTTATGAGTAGGTTTAGGTTTTATGGATCATGGATGTAAAGTCCAAGATGCATAAACATCTTGGCATTTAAAAAACTTGATGGTTGCTTCTCAATAGAGTCTTTTGTCTTAGTATTTCTGAGAAGACTGCTTATTTTAGTATGTAGACCCAAAGGTGCTTTTTCAACCATACTGAATTACTGAATGCTGTCAAGTGCTCTAATCCGTAAGCAGGTTCTGAAGAAGATAATGCTCCAGATAAATTGTTCCTGTTTCTCATGTGCCTGCCTGAATCCTGGAAGGGATCACATGATCCATTTCATTTTAGATCTAATTAATTCCCTATCATCTGTAGAATCTTCTTCCAAAAGATAACTTTGAAGGCAAGAAGTCATTGAATACAGCTTCTTCACATTACAGCTTCTTCACATTACCATTTCTTTTGAGGCTAGTGGCATTTCACCCTCCCTAAGAGAAAAATTTATCTCCCAAAGGAGCCAGGTTATATATATTTATTCCTATTATAAGTTAAACTTATATGTGAAAGACATAATACTTGGTAGAGTACATCATAGAATATTGTTGTAACAAATGTCCAATTTGAAACAGGCATTGAAAATTTTGTCAGTCCCCATCACAACTACTTTTCTATATTAAGATTTGAACTCACTTTGTAAAGGATTTGGAGAAATTACCACAAATTTATAAAAGAGCAATGAGTGTTAGAATATAATGAAGACTAAAAATTAAATTCTGTGAGGAGACATTAATGGAGCTAGGTATTTATAATCTATGTTATAGCACTTTTCTATTAAAGTCCACAGAAGAGGATATGGATTTAAGTTACAAAAAGACAGATTTCAACTGAATGTTAGGAGAACCTTCCTCACAAGTAAAATTATGGTGGGGTCTGAAAAGTTGAGCGTTACCTTGGATGTTTTCTAATCCAACCTGTACTCAGGACAGGAGTCCTCTTATCATCTCACACAAATGGCTGTCCAATCTTTGCCTTTTGTTAACATGAAGGCTTGACAGTCTGAAAGAATTGAAACTGAATCCCTACATTAAGCATGGGTCTAAACTCAATAACTTGAATGGCCACCTCCAATTTTAATTCTTTGGAATATTTCTGTTAAGAAATTTGACACAGCAGTTTGTCACCTTTGTCTTCAGCTTAGTAGCTGCTGCCCTTTTCTTCCACCAGATCTAATAAAAAGGACTTCTGGATAAAATTGCCCATTTATTAAATTGATCAATATTAAATATTTTTTTAAAAATGAACTAGCTTTCTTACATTTGAGTTATACGTAATTATCTCTCTAGAATCCAAAATTAATGTTTCATATATACATTCAAGTTTCATATGTAATGTACATTTAAAAATTTGTAAGTCATCTCTGCCACAAAATATTCTGATATATTAGCTTACTTCCTTTAAGGAGTTATTTGTAGTTATTTTCATTAGAATTCATATATTTACCATGAATTCAGTGATCAGTAATAGCCAATATATATACATATACGTTTGTATACTCATATACACAAATAAGTACGTACACACACCCACACACATATAATCAGTTCATCAATATTGATTATTTTAGAGGATACAGCACCAGCTTAAGATGTCTTGCCACTACAATGGACAATCTATACGACAATTATATGGAAATAATCTATTTAAATATCAAATTTTTCTTCACATATACTATGCCCGTTTTCTTCATAGTCTTCTCTTGTTACTACCATATCTTCAAAATCATCATTTTCAGAAATCAACTTTCCACCTTCCCAGGAATAAGTAATGGGACTGAAAATAAATAAAACAGCCTTTTAAAAATCAAACTATATAAAATTATGAATCAATATTAATTTATATTAGCCATACTAGGAATCATTACTTGAATAATGCATGTACAATGAATGTACTGAAGACCAAGTCAGTTATGATTAATTTAGTTGTATTCCACAGGGGAAATGAACTGAATGATTACAAGTTATACCTACCCATATGAGCAGATAAAACCAGAAAATCAGAGCAAGCATATGAAATTGTGTACGTTGATAGAATATTTATTAAATGGATGGAGAAGTTTTAAATTATGTATTTGCTTACAAATTTCATGAACAATACAAGATTTGTTGTGAGGGATGAATCTTTATTGGAAGAAACAAAAATGGATGTGTGTTTTTTCTGATTTCCTATACATATAGAAGTGAGAGCTGGGTATATCAGGAAAATCATAAACTCTTCATTGGAAAGTTAAGAGGCGCCTCAGATATTTTCTAATCCAATCTTGCCCAAGACACGAATCCTTTTATCACCTTGGACAAAATACCTTTTGTTAACATGAAGGCTAGACGGTCTGAGATAAATGAAACTGGATTGCTATATTAAGTATGGTCTAAACTCAATAACTTGAATGGTCCCTTCCAATTTTGATTCTTGGACTATTTCTCTATTAAAACATTTGACACTACAGTTTAATATCTTTGCCTTTAAAGATAAAGTGTCAAGTATAAATGAATACAAAGTGAGTCATCCAATATGAAAGAAGTAGGTTGGGGGTCCTTGGTTTATATACGAAACATCAATGAAGATGTAGTCACAATACAAAAATAGGAACCTCTTGCCACAGGATGTAAGAACCACCTTCTCTCTTTTAGTTTTCAGTAAAAGCCTTAAAACCTGGCTATGCCAGCTGGCATGGGGTCCTGAGGAGAAGCTGTTGGTGGAGGTGGTTGGTGCATTAATAGAGAAGGCACCCCCACCTCTTCCCTCCAAAGCCTTTTTTTAGCTTGTTTTAGATTTTGTAATGTTATTCTTTTATTTACAATTTCAGATGTTTGTGTGTTTTATCTTGTCAGCTGCCAGAGTTGCCTTTAACTGTGAGACAGATGGCAAATACAGACAGACAGACAGACAGACAGACAGACAGACAGACAGACAGACAGATAAAGATAAGAAGTTGAGCAAAATAAGTAAGTTGAGCAAAAAGGGAAGACTGGAAAACAGTTGAGAGCCTGAAAAACAGGTGAGAAATTTTAGGAGGAAAAAGCAATATATAAAATACTATATGGATATTGTGGAAGCAAGAATGATTTGTAAGGATAGAAATATAAGGAATAATTTTAGTCTTTCTTTCCTTTTCTATTTTACTTTAATGTTTTGCCCACTACTTCTACTTCTTTTTTATAGGAGACATAACACCGCTTACACCTAAAGGAATAATAAGGCGAGTACATATGTATATAGCCAACAATGCCAGAAAGAACCAGAATTCATTCATTCATAAATTAATGTTAGAAAATTTAATATAAAAATTGAAAAATCGTATTTTAAAATTAAGAAACTCTTATTTGTAAATTGAAGACTACTTACTTCTCTGGTAGAACAACTGAAACTTCATAATCTGTTGGAGTGAGGCATCGAACCTCAGAATAAACACGATCTCTAAAGCCAGGGAACAGAGAATTCCCACCAGTTAAAACAATATTCTTGAAGAAATGAGGCTGCATTTCTGTGGACAAATCAGATTAAGATAATTTAATATTCTGAATTAACTTGTTTGGTTTTATGGTAAAAGAAAGAGCAATTGCCTGTTTAAATTTGCCTGAGAGGTAGAAATAATTCAGATTTGTCTGGTTTTTTTAAAAAAAAATTGGGATTATTGCTGATATTATGGAGTTTTCTGTAAGTGTAACAGGAACAAATATGGTCCTCCTCCTGAAAGGTCTTAACCTAAGCATAAGTAATGCAAGTGCCTGTCATTCCCTCTAATAACAGTCACCTGATAGGCTTAAGACTGTGTTGTTAACCTGGAATAAAGACATGAATGCACTCCTACCAACATCTTAATATTTACATATTTTACAAATATAATTGCTTATTTCCACAAAAGGCTAAAGCCTGTAATTCACAATACTTGATATCTTTAATTTACTTTTGTTCAGCATTCTTGATAGCACAGTTATCAAGAGGTAATTACAGCAGTTTTATAACAACACATATTTTTTTTTTGTTTTTATCAAATTTGATACCAGAGAAATCAGAACAGGAATTATTGTATACCAGAAGCTGTGTTTATAGAGTAAAATATATTGGTTTCTAAGTGTATCTACTGCAAATTTTATAGATGTAGCATCCTTAATATAAATGCAGGTAGTCTTAGGGTTACAATGACAATTGGGACCGGAATTTCTGTCACTAAGAGATGCAGTTGAAAAGTGTGATGTTGTGTGAGCACACAGCTTAGACCATTGACGTTGTTAAATGAGGACTGCAGATCATCAAGTAAGGGCCTCCTTGCAACTTCCTGCCAGTTTCCAATAAGCAAAGTCAATAGGGAAGCTAGCAGAAAGTTGCAAGTCCCAGATGGCTCACAAGTAGGCTGATGAACAGGTAAGTGGTTACAGCTGGATAGGGGAAAATGCATGGGTGGCCGCCATGCAGTCTGAGGGATGGCCTAGTGGGACAATGTGCACAAATGGCTGTTGAAGCACGGCATGAACATAATGGGGACTGGGTGTAGCTGTGGCCAAATGTGTGAGGATGTGAGTGGCTGTCAAGGCATAGCACAAATATGGCAAAGCCAGGGTTTGCTGCTGTTGGATGAGTTGGCAACCAGTGTTGAGTGTGGTGCTACAAGTGGGGAAGTGTGTATGAGGGTGTGTTGGTGGTGGTTGGGAGGAGTGTGTTCAGCTACCACAGTAAGGCTCATCAGGAAAAAAAGCCACTGGAATGTGAATGACATATGACTTTCCCTACAAGCTTCCCCATTGATTTGAGTGTGGGAGCCCGACAGAGAAGGTCACAATTGGCAATCCCATGTTGTGGGATGCTGCAACTGTTGTAGTGTGAGCTGGTTACCAAGCATCCAGTTCATGATTGCATGATCATGGGGTTCCTGGGACAGTCGGAATCTTGAGGACCAGTTCAAAGTATTACTTTTTGGTGCCATTATAACTTCAAATGGCTACTGAACAAGTGATTATTGATTGAGAACTACATGTAATTATTGCAGATATCAATATTAAAATAGTTGTAGACAATGAAGCCGTTGCCTTTAAAACTGTAAGCTATTTAAGCAAAATAAAATGTTTTGTTGTAAGCATACTTCACAGATGCATCCTTGAGAATGCAACACCATTTTAATAAATGTACCTTCTGGCAAATTCTGAATTGAATAAACAACAGCTTCAGGAATTCCCATTTCTTGAATGCCAATATCTGAAGGATGGAAAAGTATTTCTGGAACTGCAAATCGCTCATTTGTAAGACGAAGTATTTGTTCACCAGTTTTGTACTTTCCACTTAACACCATTTCTTCTCTTGGCTACATCAAACAATTATAAAACACATAGTGTAAAGTCTATATTTCATTAAGTTATTCAACTACTGTATTTAATATGCAAGCAGAACATACAACACATTGACAAATGTTTGTCATTTACTTGCACACACTGAAAACTTTAAACACAGTTATAGTGATTTTATTACCTGACAAAATCCTTTTTTTATTGTGCTGAAGTCTGGTAAAACATAGTCCAACATCACTGTATTTTCTTCTTTCAATCTGGAACCGAATTCATTGAGAATACATTAAATAATTTCTTAAAGTTTCTCAAAACAATTTATTCCACAGCAATTTTTATATTTTAATATAATGTATAGTAACTTGAATACTCTTGAAGAATGAAATGGGCTTTTTAAATTATTATTACGTAAATGATGGAGGTAGAAAAATCTGTAGCACATCCTTGATTTTGAACATCATTTCTTCTATTTAAAATATTTTAGGTCACCTTTATGGGCAAAAATGTCTATTTAAAGTGGATTAAAAAAACAACATCTTTCTTCTTCCATGGATTAGATCACAAACTGAAATCCTAATCCAAGGTCTTCTCAAAGATCTTTGTCTCTCCTTCCAAATATGTATGATGTGACACAGAAGATAAAAAATATTCCATACATGCTCAAAGAGTATCTTTTTAATTACAAAAATATCAGCCTAACCAGGTGGCATGCTTTTTTAGGATCAAGCCCTATACATTTCTAAACTTTAATAAATAAGAAACACTTAACCAATATATTTAAAAAGACCATACTTGGCAATTTCCATATCCTTGAAAAAGTCTTGTGAAACATAACATACATCTTCTTTCACTTGATTAATCACATGAGTTTCATCCATAACATGCAGCTGCCTAGAAAAATTACAATAAATTTTTAAAAAGTTATTTATTCTATTTATTTGCCAGTTTATTATAAGTGCTGAAGGAAATTTACTTAACTTTGTATTTCGTAGTCCACTGCAAGGATTGTGGAAATTTTTTTTAATGTTCTACATATTTAGGTATGCTACTAAAGTTAATGGTAAATTGAGGAATTATAATCAATACAGTAAGTTCTAGTTAAGGATTTGTTGGGCAACCCTTTATATCTTCTTGAATCTGAAGGACATGGCATTTCCTTTCCAAGATTGGTACAATGAGTTCATAGGTAGATAACCAGAGAGCTTGAAACGTTTTAGAAATCATCTATTCCAATCTCCTGCTCAGCGCTGTATCTCCTTTCTTATAATTTTAGCTATTGGTTTTGGTTTTGCTCTTAAGGACAACAGAAAATAACTCCCACATTTCCTTCTACGTAAGATCTTCATATATTTGAAGACTGCTATCTTTTTGGTAGACTAAACATAACCAGATAGTTTAACTCCTTCTCCTAGTGCTTTCATACTCCTCCCTGAATTTACTTTGCCAGTGTCCATTTTTGATCTGCAGCGACCACATTTAAATACAGTTTTGTAAATGGGATCTGATTTGTGCAGAATAGAACAATTACTCCCATGATCTGTACTTTTCTCCAGTTTAATGTACATGCGACCCTTGTTAGCAAACACAATTGTGACGGGCAACTTGGTTGTTAAGTGGTTACTAAGTGAAACCATTACTGTGCTAATGCTCTTACTTCAGCTTTCTTTTGCTTTATAGACCTGTGAAGGTCATAGTGTGAGGATTGGTCATAAAGTTATTTTTTATCACTGTTGTAACTAGAATGGTTGCTACCTGAGACAGTTACTAAACGAGGACTACCTATACTTTAAGATAGCATTTGCCTTTTAGTAGCTACATTGCATTCCTGGTTTATGTTTAACTAGTGGTTAATAACAACAACAGAACAGAATCTTTGTTATATGTATTATGGCAAAAACAGGTCTCCTTCAACCTGTATTTGTGCTATACATTTTTCCTACCAAAATGCAGAACTTTATACTTCTCCCTGTTAATATCAATCTTATTAATTTTAGCCACTTCTCAAGATTTTCTAGATCTTTGGATATTGTCATTCAGTCAATTGTCAGTCCCTCTAACACCAGAATCACCTAGCCCATATTTAACCATTTTATTAAAGAGAATATCTGGAGACATTCTGTCAAAAGTTTGTTGAGGTCCAGATACATACAGTATGACATACAGTATCCCTCTAAATAGCAATTCTCCCAAAGATCTATCATGATTTGTTTGATGATGCAGTTTTTTTTGCAAAGTCAAAAAAAAAATGCTTTACCTGTAAGAGATTATTTCCTTTAAATGATTGGTTAAGAGTTTTCCTCCAACATTAATTCTGGAAATTAAAAACAAAGCTTGAAATTTTCATATATTTAAAAAAAAATTCCTTTTTTATGAATGCTTAAATGTTTTACCTTATTATTGCTTCTTTCTTCTTTTTACTTCTGCAGTAAGGCACGATGTGTGTAAAAGAATATCCGCTGTCCACAATAATACAACACAATTCTGATGGGTTATCTCGGAAGTATCTATGGGCACTAAGAGCTCCAGCTGAAACATAATATACTATATTATAGCTATTTTTATTAGTAGATTGACATAATTTTTAAATGTGTTGAATCAATGTCAGGAAGAAGAGCGTCATACATTTTCTGGACAGTGGAGAATATCACTCACCATTTACTCTGAGAACTGCTTGGAATTGGTATTCTTCAAATAATATTTCATTCATAGACTCCTGAATTGAGCTAAAGTTGAAATAAGGTTCTGTGATGATTATATTAGTATCAACAAAATCTACCTGTAAAGGAAAACATTTCAAGAACTGGAAGTAGTTTTAAAATAAAAGTTCAGACATAACAACTTCCTGATATTAATTCAAAATCCATATTAAAGCTATATTTTATTATTAAACTATTCTGAGCAAGTTTTATATTGTATATAGGACTCTCCCAAAATTGCTGTATAAAATGAATAAACAACCCATTTTAAATATATTTTACACAATAAATTAATATAATTTATCAACTGGCAGTCCATTTTCAATCAAGAATACCCACAATGACCAGTTGCATGTTTGGACACAGCACATTTGAAGCTTTAAAACAGTGAATGGTATCTACAGATTACCCAAATCAAAACTTGTTTTCAATCATTATTATTGTAGCAAATACTATGATCTAAATGCATTTTGCAGCAGTCTTACTTCTATATTCAAGGTATAGAAAAATGCAAGTTACCTGATACATTTCTTTTCCAAAAAGATAATCCCATACTTGTCTCTGAACATCCCAATTAACCAAGTATCCCTATTTTTAAAAAAGAAAACATGACACTTGCATAATTCCAATTTTTCAACCAATATTTATTGGACATACTGTATTACTAAAAGAAATGAAAATGGAAATCCATTAAATTTTGACAAAAATGTAGCTGCTTTTCCTCTGTTCAGCTGAATGGACATCCATATAGGATAAAATTATAATTATTCAAAAAATTAAGTGGAAAACAAAAAATTACATATATTGAGGCATGTTTCTGGTTACCTTCTGAAAAGGGAGAATATAAAAAAGTCCAGATGGATCTTTAATTTCATCCAGTTGATTAGCTGTAAATGTTTTCAAACGAGCAGTCTTCGATCTGAACTGACAATTGGGAATGACACTATGGGAAAGAGGGAAAAAAAATCTAATGGATTTCTAAATACCTATTTAAATAAGCTGTAAGTGAACAAAGCAAATAACAAAATATTGTCAATATCAAAACACTTCAAGGGAAATGTTCTATTAAGTTAAATATTTTATTAGAGTTGGAAGCAGCAAACCAATGTCTGCAACCAAAAAGGGGCCTAACATTCAATAAAGTTTCATACAGTTAAATCAAATTCTCAGTTCAATATTTTCAAGATTTCTCAAACCAATTACGGATATTTTCTGCAAAAAAGCCCCATAATTTTACTCCCAGAAAAGCCTTAAAAACACAAATGAAACTTAAAGGAGACTCAGGATTTTAAATATTAACACTTATTTTGAGCACTACACACAATTTATTCAGAATCTAGATAGTTGGAGGATTAGTTCCTCGACATCAGAAGGCTCCAAATAAACTAAGCATGCTATGAAATGTATTTGCAAAAATCCTTGATCCATCTGTAAATAGAAAACAGATTCTTCTAAATTCCCCTTGGTGGAAAACATTTTATAATGAACAACACAGTTCAATATATGACGTTTTCATAGTTAAAAAAATCTGGGCGTTTGTTAAGGAACGTATAGTTTTGGGAATATTTCTCTCCATTCACGGTAACAATACATCCTGATCCATCCCTATATGAAACATGTAAGAAACTCCATAGATTAGTCGTCAATTGTCCTAAAACGATGTCTCGGAACACAGGCTTCCATTTTTTCCATAACTCTTTCGATCGAAAAAACCAACCTCACCTGACATGAGCATGACTATACCCGATCTTGGCATTATAAGCGCCGTTATCCAACACGAGCGTCGCCATTTTTCTTTCATGTCTGGGTCCCTCGACTCCGCCCCGTTGCCTAGAAAAAAACCCCTAAAACCTCCGCGTCAGGCGAGGAAATTTCTCTTTCCTGGTTGTAGGCTACTGTTGCAATATGTTCCCACGAATGAGAAAGAACCCATATAAATATGAAAACCGCCAAAAAGCTGAGATACATGCATATAAAAATTATTATAATTTATAGCCTTTCCGGGTTCATTTTTTTTTTAGTTCCGGGGTGGAGGTGAAACTACTAGTTCATTTAAACAAGACGCGGCAACATATAAAGCGGTTTTTCATTCTTTGTAATGTATGACTTACTAGGAGTAATAATTTTATTTTAAAAAAATGTTCGCACATTAAAAAAACTCGAGGTCATTGCCATTAGACTGGCATGAGAACGGAGAGTAAAAGGGTTTTCTGAGAGCGACTTCTAACGAAATTTAAACCGGAATCAATCCTATCTTTACAATAACATCAATGCTTTGTAGATTTGCGGAGTTTGATTTTTTTCCCAGCTCCCGAATTCCGAATAAAGATAATATTTTATTACACAGGAAGGCTGGGATGGTCAATTACTTGGGGCACGATTTGGCAGGTTTATTTTCCCCAAAAAGTTAAAATATATTTCTCCATTACTCTTAATATAAGTAACTCAGTTTGCCACTGGATGTTTGTTTGCATTTATAAACAGCTACAAATAATCTATACAATGAAGTATTCCACTCTACCCTATATTTCTATATTTATACTCAGGTAAGCACATTCCTATTTAAATTAGCTGCAATGAGACTTAAGCTATTCAACTGGATTCAAATCATCCCTCAGAATGGCATTTTCTAGACTAGAGTAAGTTTCACCTAGAGAAACAAAACATCCCAAACTTCTCCAAAATATTTGATTATTTTATTGATTCATTTTGTTTTTTATTTATTTATAAAATTTATTGGCCGCCTATCTTATCTCAAGGTAACTCTGAGTGACTTGAAATCATAAAAGATAAAAATTGTATAAACTAAAACAAATAATATAAAAGCAAACATTGCAGCCCAATTAAAGATGGGGAAGGCAGGAGCAGGATGAGGGTGGGTGCGTTCTGTTGTTAATCTATGCTCCCCCATTATAGCCCTTACTCTATGGTGGCAAGATGTCCCATAGGGCAGGTGCAGCGACGGAAGGCCTTTCTCCTGGACTCCACTAGCCAGAATACTTGGGCCGACAGGACCCTCAACATGCCTTACCTGGCAACACAGTTGAGGCTGCTCAATCCCAGTAGGATGAGACAGTCCCTCAAGTGACCAGGATCCATGCCATGAAGGGCTTTAAAGGTGATTACCAACACCTAGAAATGCAGCCAGGACCAGACTGGCAGCCAATGCAGTGGTGTTACAAGGACCATTATTTGGGCCCCAAGAACTGTCCACGCTGCTGCACTCTGCCCCAGCTGTAGCTTCTGAATGCTCTTCAAGGGTAGAGCTCTACCCCCATGTAGAGCACATTACAACAGTCCAATTGTGAGATGAGTAGGGCCTAAATGACATTTTGTTCATCTCTTCTTCAAGCCAAACTAATTTATTGAATCAGTAAAGCAAAAGAAAGCCTATTTCTTATGCTTTTTCTCCATTATCTATTTTTCCTGGGAATGATAGCCTACATTCATAACAATAACTGTTTGCCACACTGTTCCAAGAATGGCAGCCTGCTTGCAGGATTAGTATTTTACAACTCCCCTGTCTGATGCAGCTTCTTCACATGGGAGCGATGCAATCCTTGTCATATACAGATTTGACCCAGTTCCCCCCCACCATAGAAAAAAAAGGGTTAGTCTTTTATTCAAAATGGGTAGGAAAATTCTGAAAAGAACAGAAGGAAGAAGCTATGAATGTTGTTGTTAGTTGCGAAGTCGTGTCCGACCCATCACAAACCCATGGACAACGTTCCTCCAGGCCTTCCTGTCCTCTACCATCCCCTGGAGTC
>JANHJO010005278.1:14985-27174 GCA_032468235.1 Pseudoxyrhopus heterurus | reverse complement strand
AAATTGCAGGCAGCTGGGAGCTGAATACTTAATTACAAAGTACAGCGTTACTTAACCCGCTGAGCCACCGAGGCCAGATTAAATTGGGGGAAGTCGTTAAAATTGATGCTAAATGAGATAAGGCTTAAATCAGTATTTTGATATTTGTGATTGGCAATTCACAACAGCCAAATTATCTAGGCAGAAAAGTGTACTTAGATGACCAGATATTTATGTGAGGCTGAATTCAGCCGCCTCATCCAAACCGACTGTGAGGGGCTAAAGTAACTGAGACATGAAATGGATTGTCCATTGAGATGATAGGCTTTTAAGAGTCAAAATGCCTTCATTTTGGAAGGGAGGCCCGATATGGTCAGATTGCCTTGAATGCGGAGGCCTATCTTATTAGTAATACTGTGTTTCCCTGAAGATAAGACCAGGTCTTATATTAATTTTTGCTCCAAAAAATCACATTAGGGCTTATTTTCCAGCTAGGTCTTATTTTGGGGAAAATATGCTACTAAAATGTGTCCATCTGGTTGATGATCTTAAGTGGGGTTTATTTTGGGGATAGGATTTATATTACAAGCATCCTGAAAAATAATGCTAGGACTTATTTTCCAGTTGGGTCTTATTTTTGGGGAGTCAAGGTAGCTAGCTAACCTTAGCAGATTAAAAAAAACTAAGCAGGTTTACCCTTGGTAAATGTTAGGGTGGATGAGGAAACATACCAGGAATTCAAAGCTGTAATCAAGAGTGCAAAAAAAAAAGACAGACAAGGAAGATGACAATGACAAATCACCACCATAATAACTCAAGAAAACTGTACAGAGGTGTCCCGTAATGTCACCAGCTACTGAAACTGGCTTCAAGGAAAAAAAATTATTTTAACTGAGAAGGAAAAGGGGTCGAATCTCAGCCTTACCTTCTCAACTGCGGTGCTGAGGTAAAAACTTCGCCTGAAACTATTTGATGTGGAGAATCCTCAACTCGGTGTTTTTTAAAGTTGGATTCAAAGTGTGTAGTTGCAGGTACTGGGGAATCTATGGTTTCCAAGAATAATTCACATTCAGATAAAGCAACAGGTAATGGGAAAAATAGAGCGAGAAAGTCAAAAGGTCTTCCGAAACCCCAAATGTTGATTATGCACATCTATTGTACCTCTCATTGAAATGCGGTTCCTGGCCCTTGTCTTGAGAGTGCTTCCAAGCTGAAGGAAATCATTCCAGAAAAGAGCATTTCATTTTGACAAGTCCCACAAAGTTGTCAATATTATGACAAGGATGGTGATGTCAAAAGCTATGGAGCGTAACCTTCTTCAAAGGTTGCTTTACTTCTCTTGTCTTTACCGTTCTGACTGGGCCAAACTCTGTGACATTTTGTTTGAAGAAAAAGAAATATCTCTTGCATAAAGTTTCCAAGTTCTGAAGACTTTGCGACATTCTGCACAGGCTGCTAAATATCACTCTAATGGGACTCTAATAAAAAGAATATGGGTGGAAAAAAAATCTATATGCCATCTATCTACTGCCAAAGCAATTTGTGATCTCTTACTACAATGCAGTTACACACACCTGCTCTGATGAAGTTGTTTTTTTTAACCAAATCAAGTGTCATGTTTAAGACAAGGATTTATCTGAACATAAAGGGAAAGTGTTGCCTTTTAGAAAAGATTCTTGGACAATTGATTTTATATATGGTAACTACGGTGTAGGAGAAGAAGTGGCCGAATCCAGGGCTAGAATTAAAAGAGGAATCAGCCCAGAATCCCCGTGTAGCCACCAGCAGACTAAGTCCAACGCCCTTGAACTCCAAGCAAGTGCTGGCTGTTAGAATTAGAATAACAGAATTGGAAGGGACCTTGGAGGTCTTCTAGTCCAACCCCCTGCTTAGGCAGGAAACCCTATACCATTTCAGACAAATGGTTATCCAGTCTCTTGTTAAAAAACTTCTAGTGTTAAAGCACCATAACTTCTGGAGGCAAGTTGTTCCACTGATTAACTGTCATGACTATCGTGAAATTTCTCCTTAGTTCTAGGTTGCTTCCCTCCTTGATTAGTTTCCACCCATTGCTTCTTGTCCTGCTCTCAGATACTTTGGAGAATAGCTTGACTCCCTCTTCTTTGTGGCAGCCCCTGAGATATTGGAAGACTGCTATCATGTCACCCCCACCTAGATTAATGAGAGTGGTTTTATGATTTCTTCTGCTAGTGGAAGGAATATAAAGCTGACCTTGAGGAAAGGGAAGAAATGAGCCAGCTGTTGGGTGGGGGGACTTTCAAAAAAATTACACAGTCCAGAAAAAGAGGAAAGCTGAGAAAGAAACTCAAAATTTATTTATTTCATGATCTTATTTATTTGAAGGGCCATCAATTAGTCCCTTCAGCACCATACAGTGTAATCTACCTCACACTGGAGACTTTAATTCATTTAAATTAGTTGCCATTTACCGTATTTTGACACAATGATAAACAGACAGTTTGCATGTTTGCAGTTTATATTAAATTATTCATCTTAATGAAATTAAGAGAGATTATGAAGAGCTTTGGAACAATTTCTTTAAACTTTGGTAAGTATAAAATAATATATTTTGGTGCAAATTTCACATATAGATTGATGGGATCAGAATTGCCTGAAACTAACCAAGAATATTATAAGAGAGTAACATTCATGCTCACTGATTTCAAAAATTACAAACATAGTTCACCTAGGTAAGACATAAATAGAAAAAATGGTGTAGATGATTATTTTCTCTTGTTTTCTCATGTGTATATGTGAATGATTAATTGATGTTCAAAGATCAATCATACACAGTGTCAAATAAAAATATATTACCATAGTATGTGTGTATTGTACCCTGCCATAATCATGCATAGACTCTTGGCAACCCACAACATAAAAGAAAAATAATAATAATATTAAACTGTTACAAAATAAATTCAAAAGTCAAAATATACAAACCTACATATTACATTCTTAAACTTGCTTTTTGTTGTCTTGATTTTGGATGTGATTTTTTTCCCTTTTTAGTTATCAATAACAAATTTGAGTTTTTAATCTTAAAGAATGAAAGTTAACAAATTTAAACTGAATTCCAGTTGGAAGTCTTTTGGAATCAAAAAGAGAAGCAGCTATGCCTGCTTTATACATAGACACACATACACACACACACGTATACACACAGACAAACTACTTAGTGTTTAATTAATTTATGTCTGTTTTATTATAGGTATTGACATTTAAAGAAATCAACTGGCAGATGATCAGAATAGAAGCAGATGCAATCCAAAGCTCTCAGCATGAAATCATGAGTGCTCCAGTTCGTCTGATTACCAACCAGTCCAAAATTAGAATCATACTTAAAAGAAGGGTAATGCTCAAACTGAGTTGAAATCAGTTTCATTATTTTATTTAAATAAAAATAATGTTAATAATTAACATAAATAATGTTAATTTGATTTATGAGCATTTTAATAGCAATTGATAAAATGTTATGTAGTAATATATATTAGTTAGAAGGGACCTAACGAGTCATATTTCTGATCAATGTAGAAATCCACTGAACATTCTATGGCAGATTTCCAGTTTCATATTGTAACTCTTCTCTGAAAACTTCACTAGTTTTTCTCTTTTAAGGTACATATATAAAACTGAATAAAGTATTCCAATGACAGTCAGCCTAGTGCAGAGTACAATGCAACTGTTATTTCCTGGATCTGTATGCTATTCTTCTGTTTATATGGCACACAATTATATTGCCCTTTTTAACTACATAACTGCACTGCTTCCTCATGCTTAACTGGTGATTCCCTTTGACTTTTCAAATACGTTGTATAAAAAGATGCAAATTCTCTGGATCCTCTTCTCCACATTTATCCACTTTGTTCACAAGGATATTTTGAAAAACCTGGTGAAACCCTTTGCTTGTTGCTGTAAAGGACATTTTTAGCATTCATTTTAGTCTAGAAGTAGATTGAAAAATCTCCTTTTCTCGTAATGAATATTGGGGAGAAAAGCAGTGAGAATCTTGCTGCTTTTTTCATTTCCAAGGTTTTGTTTGGTAGTCCCCATCCCTCTATTCAGATACTATGTTGGATCTCTGATCTGCCCTCAATCAAATATCTTTTTGAAGCACCATGATCATTGATATTTATTTATTTAGCTAATTTATATGGACACCCATCTCATAGAATGGCATGATCCATGATGCAAAAGATAAATGATATGTTCCGATTCTAAAATCCTGTCTATAACAGTGTTCGCTTAACCTGACCTGAACACCTTGGGAAATAGCCAAGTCTTCAGAGCCTTACAAAAAACTAAAAGAATCGGACCCACCTGGATCTTTGGAGGATGCTGTCCCATAAGGCAGGTGCTGCTACAGAGAAACCACACCTTAGTTTTCCTTATGATGAAAAGGAGGAAACTCGCTCAGTTGACTTCTTCAAAAGCTGGCCTTATTTTTTAAAAAAATGTCTTCAGTACAAGAAGCCAGTTCCTTCTATAAAGAAATTGGGGACAAACCCAGTTCACCATTCATCATCCCTACCATTTAACATCTGTTGGGCAAGGCTATTAATTTCATTTAAGCAGATTATGGCATTTTATATTTTACCTATTTTGTATTTATTCAGTACAATTCCTGTATGCATGTTTCATTTTGTTAATTGATTGTAAAGGAGAGATAAGTAAGGAATACTATTTTATTTCTGAATGAAACATTTTTGTGTGAAAACTCTAACCAAAATGGACAAACTAATTCTTAAAGAAAACACCTGTGAATAGTTGTTGGGATAGAATAAATAATAATTTAGACGTCAAACAGACAGGTATCTTCCACATAAAATCCCAGACTTAACAACAATCAATAAGAAAGACAAAAAAAGTCTGGATAGTGAATGTGGCAGTACTTGGCATACAAATAGAAGAGAAGGAACTGGAGAAAATAACAAAATACAAAGACCTGCAGATAGAAATAAAACAACTATGGGAAAAAAGCAAAGGCAGTACCAATAATCTTAGGCCCCTTGGGTGCAATTCCCAGACAACTGGAGCACTACTTGAACACCATCGGCATTGACAAATTCACCAGTCAATAGCAAAAGGCAGCTTTACTCAAAACAATTTACATCCTGCACCGATACTTCTAACACCATCAAACATCCACATCTGCCTATCCCAGGTCCTTGGGAAGGACTCAGTAAGTGGACAAAAATGCTCAATCGAGTCTGAACATCTGGCTGACTGTGTGACAAACCATCACCATAATAATAAGATTACTGATTACTGGAGAGACCAAACTAGCCTACAAGAAAGACCAAATGAAGACCAGAAGGTTAGAAGAGTTAAAAATGAATACTTCAAGAGAGTGAAGATGATACTTCAAACTCAGTAGAGGAAACACCATCAAGGCAATCAACACCTGGGCAATTCCAATCATTAGGTACACAGCTGAAATAATGGACTGGACTCAAGCAGAACTAAAGGTCCAGGATAGAAAAACCAGAAAAATAGTGTCAATGAATCATGCCCTTCATCCACGCATCGATGTTGAGAGACTCTACTTACCAAGGAAAATGGTTGAGTGTGGAATGTTACAAGTAAATAAGATGGTTGGAGAATAAAAAAGGGCATTGAAAGAATATCTGAAGGATAGTGAAGGAGATGCATTGAAGCTAGTATTCAAGAAAAGCCTAATAAGTAAGCTGCCATACAAGAAGGACCAAATGAAGAACAGAGTGGAGGCATGGGAAGACAAAGCACTACATTGCCAGTACTTTAAAAATATAACAGGGGAAGCAGATAATAACCTGGCAATGGCTAAGAGCAGGAAGGTTGAAGAAAGAGAAGACTAATTCTGGCTGTACAAGACTATGCCTTAAGAACAAATGCATGCAAAAGCCAGAATTGAGAAGACATCAGCAGATAGCAAATGCCACCTCTGCAAAGAAACTGAAGAAACAGTGAATTACCTAGTTAGCTGTTGCAAGAAGATCACACTGACTACAAACAACGGCATGACAAAGTAGCAACAATGCTGCATTGGAAGATCTGCAAGAAATATCATTTGCGTGCAAGCAAGAACTGGCAGGACCATAAAATGAAGAAAGACACAGAAAATGAAGAAACTAAATTGCTCTGGGACTTTAAAATTCAAATAAACAGGCACCTGCCACATAACACCACAGATTTAACAATTGTTGATAAGAAAAACAAAAAAGTCTGGATAGTGGATGTAGCAGAATCTGGAGACAGCAAAACAGAAGAAAAAGAACTGGAGAAGAAGAAGACAAGACCTGTAAATAGAATTGAAACAATTGTGACAAAAGAAAGCAAAGATATTACAATAGCAATAGGTATCTTGGATGCAATCTGGAATAACTTAGTCACTTAAACACCATAGGCATTGACAAAATCACCATCAGATAAAAGCAACTTTACTTGGAACAACTTACATCCTGCTATGATACCTTTAACACATCAAATAATATCTGCCTATCCAAATCCCTTGGGAAGGACCCTATAGATGGGTAAAAATTCCAAATCCAGCCTAAACATTTAGTTAACTACAACCGCCACCACCAATAATAAGGTTTAAAATTCATGGGTGCCTATGGTCTTTGTTCACTGTTTATTAAAGGACTTTCCATGTAGGGCATGGAAGTATAGACATACTTGAAAAAAAATTCTAGTTTGTAAACTAGAATTTCTTTTCATTGTCTTTTCATTTCGCTTAAAATTTCTCCCATTACCTTATATAAAATATAATTTCCAAACTGAAATGGTTAACAGTATTTAAAATTTACTGGCAAGGAAAAAAAAACAAGAATCGAATATTAATTCTTGCGGGTTGCCAAAGAAAGAGGTCTGGGTCTTTCAGGTTTAAAATTGTATTTTGAGACATGTTGTTTGGTCTGGATAAAGGTATGGGTGACCTAAAGAATAAAGGGTTATTGAACTTGGAAGGTAATAAATTGAAGTTTTGATGGCATGCCTATTTATGGTATAATAAACTTAAAATGGATGCAGATTTCAAGAATCACTTTGTGAAGTGTGCCATTTATAAAGTAAGAGATAAATGCAAAGAAAAGTTTTTCTTTAAAATACCTCTTTGGGTGTAACCCCAAGAAGCCTTATTTAAAGGAAGAAGATGACAGTGAATTCTAATTGGTGGATTTAGCATGAAATAATGAAAATTCATTCAAAGTGAATTCTCTCTCAAATCAAAAGAAGATTTGGAGCTAGAAGATCATACATTGGTTTACCTATTTGCAATTGGGAAAAAATGTGATTTTGAAGCTGCTAAAATGAACTTGAAATGTTCATCATTGGTACAAAGTATCATCCTATAGCTAAGGTTTATAAAATCCTGTTACAATTAAACCTAGAAAATGAGTATGTTAAACATTGTACGATTCAGTGGGCAAGAAATTTTGGTTATAACGTTAGAGCAATGGGAAAATACATGGACTAAAAGACTGATATTCACATTGAATTATAATCTTAACGAGAGCTTCTATAAAGTAATGTGCTAGTTGTATTTGATGCCAGATAAATTATCAAAGATGTATAAGGATGTTTCAAATATTTGTTGGAAATGCAACTGTAAGGAGGGTACTTTTTATCATAAGTTGTGAACATGTGACATGTTGTAGACTTTCTAAATACAATAATAGATTGTTTACAGAGGGCTTTAAAGTTTAACTTTGCCATTAACTACCTTTTTTATATATAGTAGCTAGATGACAAGTCAATTGGTAGCAAATAGATTTGCAGAATCTAATTTGTGGGCCTGCTTTGCATAATTTGTGGGCCTGCTTTGCAACAGGGAGTAACTATTATTGCTATAATATATTCATCAGTATTTAACTGGGGGGACAATATATGTATATGTGTTTTAATTTGTATTTTATATTAAGAAAGAAAACTTTTAATAAAATATATTAAAAAACAATATTTAAAATTGACCTTTTTTCCTTTGATAGTTAAAAGATTGCAATGTGGTGGCATCCAAACTAATTTTAATACTGGATGATTTACTGTGGGTTTTGACTGATTCCCAGTTGAAAGCTATGGTACAGTATGCTAAATCCCTTAGTGAAGCAATAGAGAAATCAGCTGAACAGAGAAAAAGCCTTGCTTCTGAACCTATGCAGGTAAGCTAATCAGGTATTTTATATCTTAATGTTATTGATACAAATTTGTTTAGAAAACTCTAGTATGTGCTTCTATGGGATTTCAAACATTAGGTTTTTTTCCCAAAATTGGTAGCATCAATTTCAATTATATAAGAAATTACATAACAAAGGTTAAAATATTTTTTTAGTTTGCTGTGTAATATTATTCCTCTAAGACAGAAGAATCAATTGTTATGAACATTTATTATTAGAATAGACAGTGTAATAACTAGTATATCATACTGAACAAAATTGGAATTAAATTAGTTTTGCATATTTTTGTATTATTTTCTGCTTTGAATCTCTTTATAACTTAATTCATTAGGTGGCAAAGACTTGTTGGCCAGACTGCCATCTTGTTATTGTGCTTATTTTTTTTGTTCTTAATTTATTTTGTATTTATTATTCATATTGTATTTTATTGTAGTTGTATTTTGTGCTGTCTAGTGTTGACTGGATTCAGGTGCCCAAATTAAATAAATTTAATTAAATCAAATTAAATAATTTCTAGAAACATTTTGAATACTACTTTGAAAAAAATTGTTTCACAAAGTCTTGAATTTAAACTGCTACACCTCGGCAGTATCACTCTTGTTATTATTCAATTTATAGCAATAACTGTGACAAATAACTTTGAAGATTAACGTATAATTTATATTCCATTTGAAAATATTACTTAATATAAAAGCATGTTTTTATGTTATGATGTTTCAGTGAAATTTATGTTGTACTTAAATTGTTTCAGAGTTCCATGTCAGCATACAATTCTCAGGAAATGAAAACTCAACAGTCTTCAGCAGCTTCTGATCAAAATGATGCAATTGTAAGACTCTTCAATGATTTTGATGTTAAGGAAACATCTTATCATCTAGCAATTTCTCATTTGGATCTGCATATCTGTGATGATATTTACACCAAGGAAAAGGGCAAGAGTTTTATTTATTATCTTTATGATTGATCAAAATTGTATGACTCTATGTTAAATTACTATATATTTCCAGTTTATTTTGCTTGTATATTTTTAGGTCTTAAATATAATCAAACTTAGATTTCTGCCATCTCCCTGAAGACAACTCTGAACACAGGACAATAAATGGATAAAACCACATATGAAACTACAGATATAATAATATACAATCACTTTAAAAGTAAATATTATAAAAACAAAGAATCAAGCCTAGGCAAAAAGAAGATAAAAATAGTCATGAAGCTATTTAAACATTTCTTTGTTCCTTGGGAGTCCCAGGCCTGATAACATAACCAGATCCTGATGATCTTTTGGTATATCAAAAGGATTGGGAGCTAATCTAATTTGAGATAGGTGGGTAAGAGAATATCCCATATGGTGGGTGCCATAGCTAAGAAGGCATGCCTCTTGGGACAAATAGAGTGGGGTAGGGCAGGGCAGGACAAACAGAACACTTTATTTGGTCACACAAAAGGCAGCTTTATTTGGAACAGCTTACATCCTGCAACTATATCTGTAACACCATCAAACATACACATCTGCCTATCCCAGATCCTTGGAAAGGACTCAGTAGGTAGACAAAAATGCCAAATCCAGTACGAACATCTGGTTGATTGTGTGACAAGCAACAACAATAATAATAACACCAACAAGTGGGGATAGTAAAGAAGATAATAAGGATAATACTAATACTACAACCATACCACATGGGTAAATATACATAGACATTACACATCACTGTGAGAATTAAGTGATCAGCAGAGTGATGGTCCAAAGGGAAAATCGTCTCTGTGTCTAGTTGTTTTGGCCTGCAATGCTCTGTATCTCTGTCCTAAAGGGAGGAGTTGAAACAGATTATGTCCAGAATGTGAGGGGTCTGCAGATATCTTCTCAGCCATCCTTCTGACCCGCACAGTGTACAAGTCTTCTATGGAAGGCAGGGTGGTTGCAATTATTCTTTCTGCAATCTTAACTATCCATTGGAGTCTGTACCTGTCCTGTTTGGTTCCTGTACCAAACCAGGCAATTATAGAAATACATATGACAAACTCAATAATCCCTCTATAAAACTGTATCAACAGCTCCTGGAGCAGTCTGAACTTCCTGTGTTGATGCAGGAAGAACATTCTTTGTTGTGCCTTTTTAATGATAATAATAGTTAAGTGCCCATTTCAAGTTCTGGGAGATTATAGAACCCCAACATTTGAAAGACTCTACCTACTGCTGATAATGTGTTGTCCAATATGGTAAGAGGTGGTAAAATAAAAGGGTAAAATTCACTCTCATCTCTCCGGTTTTAAGTGTATTAAGCTCTAGATGAATACACTTACTCATCTGGATCACAGGGCCAGTTGTTCAACCTCCCATCTATATGCAGACTCATCACCATGTGAGGTCAATGACCGTTGTATCATCTGCAAACTTCAGAACTTTAGCAGAGGGTATCCTTGAGGTTCAGTCATCAAGGGAAAAGAGCAATGGAGAGAGCAAACGGCCCGGAGGGGTGCCTGTGCTCATTGCTTGTAGGTTCCTCTCTGATACCTGCAGCATATCTTTTGTAGCAGGTCTAATGGCTGATGTAACAGATAAGAGGCATTTCCATAGCAAAAAAAGATGGCATAGTCCATCCCATGCCACAAAGAGCTTTAAAGGACAAAACCAGCACCTGGAATTGGACTCAGAAGCAAACTGGCAACCAGTGCAGCTCGCAGAATAACATGTGCTATTCTAGGATCACACATAATTGTCTGCATTGCTGCATTCTCTATCAGCTGAAACGTCTGGATACTCTCCACCTAATTACTCTGCTCTTTTTCTATAATAATGTATGTAATAAGATATAACAGGGATTGAAAATGTTAAGAAATTATGGAATTTAAACCATTAGCCCAATTAAGCAATAAATAATGTGCCATTATTTCTATTACATGTTAATATACCATATATATTTCTAAATTTATATTTGTATCTAGTTTATTTTTAGAGCATTATATAGTACAAATAACTGCAGGTTTCAATTTAAATTGATGAAAAAGAAAAGATGCAGATTTATTCGAAGATTTTTCATAAATGCTTCTGAAGTAGGTTGTGTCACTTAGCAGTTCTAGCTAAGTAGTTTACTATTGCAAAAATTGAAAAGAAGAGATGCATATTCAAGGGAACCACTGATCCTGTGGCTGGCAATTCTGAAAATGTTATTTTTTCTATTTTTTATAAATTAATAATTATAGTTCTAAGAATTACAGTTCTTAGAGAACAATAGAACAACTTCAACAAGACTACATTTCCCCCCCACAATGCTTATCTGTGGATGTAGGTCAGTGATGTCGAACCTATGGCACGTGTGCCCAAAGTGGCACGCGGAGCCATGTCGCCCGGCATGCCAGCCGTCGCCCAGCCCAGCTCCACTCCACATGCACACGCGACCCCCAGGTTTTTAGCAGGAAAAAAAGCCGAAAAACATCTGTTGTGCGCGCGACCCCCTGGAGCTGCACCGGGCATGTGCGTGTGACCCCCAGGTTTTTAGCCCCAAAAAAGTCAAAAACCAGCTTTTTTTGGCTCTTTCTTGGGTTAAAACCCCGGGGACCACATGCGCATGTGCAGAGGGGCGCACGGGGGCGCATTGCATTGTGTGTGGGGGGCATGTGGGAGCATGCGCACACAAGCGCGTGCACGATTTGGCACAGGAACCAAAAAAGGTTTGACATCACTGATGTAGGCTAATGAGGGCTAGTACCATAGAAATTGGGTATCTCCTTGTTAGTGATACTCAGGCTGTTCTTAATGGACTGTGTGTTATACCTTGTGTTACAGGTTCAGATTTGCTCTGAGAGTGGTGATATTCAAATTTTCTTAAATGTAAGGAATTTTCACAATTCTGGAAAAATTAAAAGAAAAGGAAATTTACATAAACTTTGCTTTCAAAATTTGTATTAAGTTATAGAGTATTATAAAGAAAGAGAAGCATTGACTTCCAACTCTGTTACAGTAAAAAAGGCATTAATATCAAATCAAATTAAATTGATTAACATCAAATCTTTTTCCCCTATCTTTCCTCACTTGACT
>JANHJO010005278.1:0-14885 GCA_032468235.1 Pseudoxyrhopus heterurus | reverse complement strand
TAGATAGATAGATAGATAGATAGATAGATAGATAGATAGATAGATAGATAGATAGATAGATGATAGATAGAGATAGAAAGATATAGACAGATGCTTTGTACATTTTCTTTGTTTCACTGTGAATCCTTTCATATATTTTTATGTCATATGTAGCCATGTCACATCTTTTCATTGACACATTTATGTCTGTGTCTCTGAATTTCAAGGGCAACCAATCCGATTAATGGATTGAATGTCTCAAGGTTGCACTGTATGTTTTATATCTTAGAAAAGACTATCAAGGCTGGTTTCACTACTGATATGCTATTGATTTCACTTTTGAACTATATTTTATTGCACGATAGTCTTTTTATAAAGGACCTCAGCATCTGTCAAATAAAATCGATACCCATCGCTTTTTACAAAGGAGCATTTTCTTTTCATAGATCGTTGCTTTACCACCTCCAATGCACTTCTAGAAGTCATCCATCCAGCTCTCTTCAATATAGCCAGGGGTCTTCTAGTTCACAGGAAATAAAAAGAGAAAGAGGAGATCATTTGGGAAAACGTGAGGCATGAGCCTCTAGATATTCATAGTACTCCACAAGATAAGCAGTGAAAATGGAGAAAAAAAGGGGGGATTTTGTAGAGCTCATTTTTCATTTGTGTTTATAGAGAGGTCTCCTAAATTATTACATGTTATTCAAAAGTCTTTCACTGTCAACAAAGAACAATTCAAATGGAATTTAGTGTGTTCTGAAAATATGACATGGCATAAAAGAAGAATTTAAATTTAAACATGTTGTACAGAACAAACCACAATTTGCTGGGTTATTTCCTACATCAGAATTCAGGGTTACTACAATAAATCAAACTAATCCATACTATAGTGTAGCGCAGTGGATGAATCAGTAAAAGGGTATCTTTTCCTGTGACATTTGAACCATGCATGAGATATGTACTGGTTCATTTCTGTGATTATTTGAAAATGACTGCTTAGCATATATTTGAAAAACAGAAAGCTGGGATAGGAATATTTTAACCGGAACATTAATTTTTCACTTTACCAACACATGTAGCCTCTTGGTTTCTAGACCCACTTACTGTATTTGAAAAAGTTCTAGTAAATCACTTTTTTTCTTTGTGTTCAGAAATCAATAGTGGTAATCCTTTCACCTTTATAGGGAAAGGGGTCAGATGACAACAAACTAGGGAAGGATACCATTTTAAATTTGTATTTTCACTATGTATATTTTCAAATCAGTGAAATTGGGACGGGATAGGAAGGGAGCGGGTAAGAGGCTGAAATAGAGGAGGAATGGGAAGACCACATGCCCTTTTTCTACCTTGCCAGATGGAGAAAAGTTCTTTTGCAGAGTCCATGAATGTGTTCTTCAACAAATTTAGCAATTATAAGCTGTATGTATAAAACCCCATCTGATTGTTATAAAATCTATCAAAGGGAAGATTTGCAAAATGCTAGGATGTCATGGAACTTTATATATGAAATCATATCAATAAGCTGTTTTTGAAGTGGTAAGGATGTAATAATAAAATATATTCACTGTGCAGAACAGTGAGAGTAAAACAAAATTTTCCTAGGTCTTGGCTGACAGTTACTACCACCAAGTGAATATAAAAAGAATGCTGGATCCTGTTTGCATAAATGACTCCAGTGGGTAGAATTCAGTTAAGATTACTTGTTATTTTTCTTCTTTACCATAACTCATGGTGCAAAGAAGATGATGGAGGCCTTTTGATAGATAATAGATATGCTGAAGCATTTCAACAGATAAATTGGTCGCTTAAGCCACAACAATAAAAGAAAAACAAAACCTCTGGTATGTAATGCTCCAAAAAGAATGCTAAAACAGCTCAATTCAGTTTGAATGTCAGAACTTCTTCCAAGAAGCTTAAGAAAACACTAGCAAAGATATATTTTATCAAAAGCTGGAGGAGGACACATGAAAGTTAAATTTAGTTAAAGACCAAACAAAAGCTATATTCACAGTGTCATCATTAATGGGCTATTCCACTTCCCAGAGAGAGTTGGCAGCTTTCCAGTTTATAAAAACACTAGTCCAAAGCAGATCTTTCTGTACACAGAATGAGTCAAGGATGGATTGTTTACTCAAATAGCCTTGCTCACTGAAGTATAAAAACCATAAAGACCAAAAATGCATTTGGGAAGAAATTGTTATTTCATGAATATTGCTACACTCAGGCTAATTCTGCTAAGGGACTATTACTATTGCTTTGGATTTCTAAGCTATCCAAGGTTAGACCCTGCTGATTAATGGAGTCATTAGAATTAATTAAATGGACATCTTGCTGAAGCAAGAAATGCTCCAATATCTGTTGTCTTTGTGAGAAACAAAGCATGTATAAAACTGTTTCCTCTGAAGGCTTGCTTGTGGACCTCATTTAGAGACAAAAGATGCTGTCACACCAAAGATTTTTAAAAATGTAACTTTCTAATCTGATTGCAGAGAATTTTAATTACCTTTAGCTAGATGACATCTATTGTTTGATCCTGAATATAAGGTAAGAGCTACTAGGTGCCCAGAAAAATCTGGATTCACATGAGATTTTTGTCACAATAAAAATTGTTTGTGTGTGTGCTGGCCATGGCTACACTACAACATAACCAATCAGATGGGAGCATTCAGTGTTTAAATGCTCCCTCTCTTTCTAACTGTCACAGAGGAGGAGTCTCCCCTGATGATAAAAACCCTCCTCCCTCTAACAGCTCTGATCCTTGTCACATTCAAAGCATTGCTGCTCTGAGGAGAGCATGCTATCCATGGCTCTGGCATTCTGAGGAACATAGGCCATTGCCATTAGTGCTCTGAGAAGCATACACATTCTTATCCACATTCATGTTCTGATACAGGGCAGATGTGCTGAGGCACACCTGAGCAATCTACTTTAAAAAAGAAAGAAAGACAAGCAAGCTATTACAGTTAGATTAGTGCTGATTATTGTTTTGATAAGTGTTAGTAATAAAGTTAGTTCTGCTTTTCACTTGAATCCAGTCTCTTGTGTCATCCTTGGCAGTAAGTAATCACCAACAACTACCATCCACAAGTCCTCATTTTGTGACAATTTTGAAATCCCCAAGGCAACCAGGAAGAACATTCAAAAATCAAGCTAATCTTTTCCCTTTTTCTGAGCTGTGAGCAGTTCAGGTCCTGCCCAAACCTAGTGGCCATTTAATCAAAGTTATATTGTACCCATGAGTACAAGTCCATGAATGTTCCATTTCAGGGAACGGACTTTTGTTTTAAGTACTACAATGATGGCTTTTCTTTCCTATTGATATAAAACTTCCCAACCAGTCCTTTCAAGGTCTTTAAGGCACAGATGAGGTTAGGTTGGTGGAATTTGAGATGGATGGCTTTTGTTTGGCCTTATTCACGTTCATCCTTAGTTCATTTTTTAAAAGCTTGGCTATCATTTGAGTTAGCATATGTATTAAATTAACAATCCAAATGGAAAAAAGGGATTGCGTTTTTACCAGCTCTAGATTGAAGTTCAGAATGCCAAATGAGAAAAACTGTTATACCAATATTTATGTAAGCCACAAAAATGTTAGCAATAGCAATAGCATTTAGACAGTGCTTTACAGCGCTCTCTAAGCAGCTTACAGAGTCAGCATATTTCCCCCAACAATCTGGATCCTCATTTTATCGACCTCAGAAGGATGGAAGGCTGAGTCAACCTTGAGCCGCTCAGAATTGAACTCCTGGAGTGAGCAGTAAGTTAGGCCTGCAGTACTGCATTCTAACCACTGTGCCACCATGACTCTTAGACTAATTAACATGCAAGTCTGTCCTCTTTTTTTGACCTTGAGATCTGGTCACAATAGTGATAAACTTGCATTCAGCCACATTTCTCTCCCAACTTACTTATATGTACAGGCTTCTATGCAGAAACTCAAATTAATGGCTTGTGCTGATTTGTGTTAGTTTTCATTTGCTGATAAAGAGAGTAGATAAATAGTAATTCTCATTAGAAAACTTCTTATAGGAGATAGAAGGTAGGATATATGTAGATTTGCCAACAGATATAGTCTTAAAATAATTAGAGAGAACTACGGGAAGCAAAAGTGGTATGAAGAGAATTGCTGGCAACTGAAAGAGGTAATTCAATGGCTGCTGAAAATTTATAAAATTATAAAGAAAATTTATAATTTTATGAGCTACTAAACCTAGTTGTATTGGATAAATATTAATACTGCTCAAGGTTTTTTTTTTTTTGTTTAAACAGAAAACCCTATTCTCTGAAATGAATTGTTGGACATGTGCTGGAGAAACGTAAAAGATAGATAGATAGATTAGATAGATAGATAGATAGATAGATAGATAGATAGATAGATAGATAGATGATAGATAGAATTTATTATGTCCAGGATGTGAGGGGTCTGTAGATATTTTCACAGCCCTCTTTTTGACTCGTGCAGTATACAGGTCCTCAATGGAAGGCAGGTTGGTAGTAATTGTTATTTCTGCAGTTCTAATTATTCGTTGAAGTCTGTGTCTGTCTTGTTTGGTTGCAGATCCAAAGCAGACAGTTATAGAGGTGCAGATGACAGACTCAATAATTCCTCTGCAGAATTGTATTAGCAGCTCTTTGGGCAGAGTAATAGAAAATGAAGAAGCTAATGTGCTCTGGGACTTTAGAATTTAAGCAGACAAATACTTGCCATCTCACACCCCAGATTTAACAATTGTTGATAAGAAAGTTGTGTTAGAAGCATCCCAATTAAAATAAGCAAACCACTTCACCGATTGGAATGTATTTCTGTAAGGCAAGTATCTTTCCCTTTGCTTGAACAACATATTACCACAAATTTACAAGTAAATAATTACTTGATTGACTCAAATCAGTTATTCTTGGCAACTATTGGGAAGCTTTCTTTTTTTTGCTATCTTAGATGACAGTATTACAAAGCCACATATAAGACGGAATTACAATATACTTTGAACATGCACATCAGACAAAGACAAAGCATTTGGATCGGGGATGTTGCAATATCTGGAGACAGCAGAATAAAAGAGAAAGAACTGGAGACATTTTTATGTTTTAATATATCGACTGTCAAGATTCGGCAACAAGATTTTTGGCAGTGTCAAATAAAAATATTAAAATTCAACACATCCTTCTTGTGAATTAATAACATTTTTAACAAGTTGCAGTTAGAATTTAGAGTTGCTAATTGCAATAAACCTGATTAATTTGTACTTAAAGGTTTTTGTATGTCTAACTGAAACAGAAAAGAATTGTGAAGTCCTAGAAGTTATGCCTATTTGGTAGAGGATAAATTAGTAGATATGAGCTAATTCTTCATATTGATTTCTCTGCTTTTCATCTTTTCTCCAGTTGATGGTGGTACTGTACTGACAATTAGAATCTACTAAATATGCCAGGTATAATTTCTCACCAAAGAATCAGCTTTGTCTTTTAGCCTTCAGGCAAATATCTGTGCTATATTGATTTATTTGTTAGCTGATTAGTGATGCAACTTTAAAATATACTATATTTTACTCTATTAACTCCTCTTTATTGATCAGAGCAGTCTGTTAGTTTTAAATAAATGAAATTTTGTTTCATATTCCCACACACACACGCACACACAATTAAGAAGAACATAATACTCTGATTCACATGAAACCCCTTCAAGATTATTTTGGAAGGAGCTTACTAATCACAAAAAGGTAAAAAGGTTAGGTTGAATTGGGGGTGGGGGAAAGTATACAGTAAAAAAATAGTCAGATTTTTTGCAAATAAACTATATTCCATTTCTGTCATTTGTATTTTGAAATGCCTTTTTATTCTTACTCTGCAGAAATATGACAGAGGAAACAAGACAAATACTTTTGGAGAAAACACATTATTGTTATATCACAAATCAGTAAAAATGTACTAAAACAGGTAAGTATTTTGAAATTATATTCCAGATCAGCTAAGCAGTTTTTGGTATTTGAATACATATTCACTTTTAAAGACTATATACAATATTACAAATAAAAACAAACATAAACTTAGCACCCTAGGGAATATCAATCTTGAATACAAAACTTTAAAAATATTTTAAAGATTGGTCCAGTTATTTATTTAAGTTTTATGAAGTATTCTCAGATTTCCTCAGATAGCTAAGGTTTATTAACTGCTGGGTGTGCCTTTTGCTCACCAGCTCTCCTAAATCCTATGGCTACTCTTTAAATGGAAGAGTTTATCTTACTTTTTTCCCTAGAGCTTATTTATTCACTGTTTTAGATTGAGTCCCTTCAAATCAAAGCTATAGCAGCAACTTGATATCTTCAATTGAGTAGAGAATGTTTTCTTTCTGATGTCAGTCCATATTTCCTGATTACAATCAATAGTGCTCTAAGTGGAAAAGGAGAAATATTTTTAGCAGCTAAACCAGTTTTTAGTTCACCCACTGATACAAAGTAGGGCATGTCAGAAAAAAGTGTATTCTCAACAGCTTCGGTTTATAATATTATGGCTTACAGGGTTACTTAAAAGTAAAATCTACAACAATAAGTAAAGGATACAAGCCATCTGCCCCAAGAATTTTCTGAAAAATCATATCCCAGAGAGACTCTTTTTAGTAGGTGATTTAAAAAGAATTATAATAGCAAGATATTTGGTTGTCATAATTTCCTCCCAAACTTCTAGTCATCCATAGTTTACCAATCCACATTCTGTACACATTAACTTAGATATACATCATTTCAATTGTGTGGATTCTTTAGATGGATTCTGTCTGTAGGAGATAATTATGTGTTTTTAATATATGTAAATAATAATAATTAGCCAGAGATATTGATCCCTTTGTGTTATACTCAGAGAAACAAAAGGAAGTATCTTATTTTGATCCCAAAAGGCAAAGAGGAAAATAAAATAAAATTTGCAAACTAAGGTAGTTTCACTAACAATAATCGTTAATTAATTCTTGTGCTAATCCTTAATTGCATTCTTAATTCAACTATTATTGTAAATCTATTGTTATAGAATTTGTTTTTTCTCCTGATTTATTTTTCTTTGATTTCAGATCTAGAGTATTTCACAGAGTTACCAGAAGTTTGCAAAAGGAGGATATGCCTCCTTATTTCTTCATGTCCTTTGTCAAAATTCAGAACAGAGTTAGAAAGCACCTTGGAGGTCTTCCAATCCAACCTCCTGCTAGGGCAGGGGTCTTCAAACTTGACAGCTTTAAGACTTGTGGACTGCAACTCCCAAAATTCCTCCTCCAGTCATGTTAGCTCAGGAATTCTGGCACTTGAAGTCCACAAGTCTTAAACCTGCCAAGTTTGAAGACCCTTGAGGTCCACACCCACCCAGTCAGATGACCACCAAACCACGCCCAGTTAGATGACCACTAAGCCACGCCCACTAAGCCACGCCCACAGAACCAGTAGTGAAAATTTTTGAATCCCACCACTGGTTATATTGGATGTTATCCCAATTCAAAAAGATACTGAAATGTTTGGAAATAGTTATTTATAGTGTTCTGAGAATTTCAGTTATTCTTAGCAGCTCTTAAAAACAGTCTTTCCCAATCTGTTGGCATCTAGATGTCTTCAGTCAATACACTCATCATCCCCAGCAGCAACTCCAAGGTGTCCAAGCTGGAAAGGATTTAAAAAGAATAATTAAAATCATTAGGTTTGAAAATAATTCCTATGAAGAAAGGCTTTGTGGCCTTTCTTGTTAAACAAGGGTAATTATGATGGAATAGTGTTAGTTATCGTCATTACAGTGGTATATAAAATTATATATAGAATGGAGAAAATTCTACAGAGGATTTTTCCTCTCTTAATACTAGAGTTTAAAGGTATCCAATAGGGATAGGGATAAAGTTGTCCAGCAAGAGAGTCATAAAAAAAAAGTATTTCTTTACACAACATGCACAGGTAGTACTTGACTTATGACTACAGTTGGGACCAGAATCTTAGTTGACGTTGAGCAAAGCAATCATTAAATGAAATGTCACATGACTGCTTCATTCAACGGCCACAATCCCAGCATTCCCAGTAATGGTAACTAAGTGACAAATGCTGACAAATGCTGGATTAGATGGATCTTTGAAATGATACAGTAAGTCTTTTCTTAAATTCATTACATCTTTACTGCCTTAATACTGATGTTAGGCAATTACAAACTGGAATTTTAAACAAATAATTTAAATAGTTTCAAGTATTTTAAAATACATCAGATATGAATAAAATATTAAAACATTATAAATGGATTTAAGTAGATGCTTACATTCCTTTTCATTTTTATTAAATATATACAATTGTAGATGAGAGCTGCAGCCATTGGATGCATTACAGTGATGCTACAAAAACCAGAAGTGAATGGGCAGAAGAACTGCTGCAAGAGTTCAAAGGAAATGTTGAATTGCTTAAACAGGCTGTGAAGGATCACAATTTAGATTCTCCAGTTAAATCCCCATTCCAGGAGTCTCCACAGCATATACAGATAGGTATTAGGATTTTTCATTTACCTTTACAATCTGTTTGTGGACCCAGGTCCTGTTAATTTGATATGATTTGATTAGAAACACTAATACATTTGCTTTGAATAAATTTGGCTGTCTTTCCTTATATTTTTGTAATCTTTATTCATACTATATTGTAGTCTCCCATGTAAGTATAAAATTAATTTGGCAGATTGATGCTTGTAATATAAATAATATTTATTAGTGAATATAAATAATGTATTAGGTTTCCAATCTTATATGAATTGTGCAATTAATGAGTAAGTTTATACTGTTTCCTGTCATTGCCTTCTCTTATTGAAATTTTAGTTTATTTTAATTATTTCTACATTACCCGGCAACATGAATAGAGGGGATTTTAGAAAGTAGACTACACTGTATGTGCTTTTATGCTTTTTGTTTCTTTTAGGCAAGGATCAAATGTCAAAAGGAATTTCTAAGACTTTTGTGTCATCACAGCAGCCAAAGGAGAAATTGATGTCTAGCCCAGTGGTAGTTAGACTTGCAGATGTCAATTTTTATCAGGTACATTTAAATAATGACTGCTACAACAAATTAATATTACTCTTCTTTTATGTTACAAATTATGAGGTTCTTAATACAAGTGTTGACTATCAATCAAAATGACAGAGATTTTGCCAAACTAATTGTTGGCATAAAGTGATATTTTCTTGTGAAACTATTTCTGTTAGTTTTTAATCTTATAATTGGCAGAAAAAATTATTTGATCAGATTAAGTGGACATTATGTCATCTGCCATCCCTTTTGCCTTTCCAGTTTATAAGTTATCAGAATGAAAATCAGGAACTATTTGCTGGTTAATTTTTTTTAGTTTTTCTTTCCACTGCAATTTAATTGGATAGTTGGCCCATTTCTTAAGCTTGATTGCCCACTACTGTTCATAGGCATTGATGCATACTTATGCTGGGAAGTGGTAAGTATAGTTTGCAGATGGTTGCAGATGGACTGATGCACACACCATCCAAATCTCAACTATATATTGTATGGAGATGCATGTCTGCTTCCTAATTGGCTGATCCAACATCCTATTGGAAGGCAGGTGGAAGGCAAGGCACACTCAAACAACAAAATAGAGGGTTTAAATGGAAATGCAACAGCTATGCAACCACCTCCAAATGACAGGTGCATATGTTCCCTGATGTGCAATGTAGCAGAAGTCTGCTCCAGGCTTCATGCAATGCTCAGCATGCCCCTTTGAAGATTTCTGAGGTCAGGAGACGTTTTTTTTAAAAAATATTATTACAATTGACTGTATCTTGAACTTAAGTATAATTATTCATATTCTAAGCCACCTGTAGAACTTTTATGAATAATACATACCACTCCATATCTGGTTATAATAAGCAAGCAGTTCTTTACCATAGTTTTTTTTTGTATGATGAAAAGTATCACAGTTTATGCATTTCAAAAAGATTTTGGATTTGCTTGAAGAGGTAACAGGTTAATTTTTCTGTTGTGGTATATATAAAGCTTATTAAACCACCCATCCTGGGATATAATTATCTGCTTCCAGAGGATATATCTGCTATAGGATTTAATTTTCTGAGATGAAATTTCTGTGTCTGATCTCGGAGAGAAGAAGAATCTTACAAACATTGAGGTCCTGGGTAAAAAAAAGTCAATTCTTTTTAAGCTGACTCGTCCTTAATAATTATGTAATGTTTGCAAATTATAGTATTACAAATTTGGATGTTAATATAAATATTTTCTATCTTTCTAGCTAATGCTTTAAATGGTTTTTAGAACCATTTGTATCTATTTCAGGCGATTTAATTTATTTTTCTTATTTAATTTCATTAAATATATAAAATGTATGACAAAACAGTAAGCTTAAAGACATGTTAACTTATAGTATGTATGGTACATACACTAATTAACATTAATTTTAAGGTATTATATTTTGTAGAATAATAACAAATGTTTTAAACTCTGATTTTAATATCATTGGAACCAAACTAGACAAAGGGCTTAGTTATACAACTGTTTAAAATTAAGAAATTATTATTGAAATGTTACAGCATATTAAGAATGACATTTCCTGGTATGCTGTCTACAAATCCAGTACAATGCACCAAGTGTCATAAATGGCCACAAAAATGATGTATTTATTTTTTGGGGGTGGGTTATTAAAATGAAAATCTTTTTCCCAATAACTGTGAAAAGTGATAGGTGAGAAGTTGTTAACATTTGTACTTCACAAAACCTAAATGCTGAATTTCTTATTTTCAGGTCTCTACAGCAGACCAGTGTCGCCGTTCTCCTAAAACTCTTATTTCTTGCAATAAAAAATCTCTGTATCTCCCACAAGAAATGCCAGCCATTCATATTGAATTCACTGAATACTATTATCCAGATGGCAAAGACTTTCCTAGTAAAATGTTTTCTTATCTTTTCCCCTTTGTTAAAATATTGTAGCTGTTTTGAAAGTAGAGTAGATCCTCAATTTAATGGATTCATATTTAACAGTCTGCAGATACAGTGAACCATATTCCTATTTGGAAATCTCCTTCAAATAATGGCAATCCCTTTAAATCCAAAGTAGTCTGAATAAGATAGTTAAATTTTGTCATATTTTCTGCAGCAATATATAACATAACACAGATTATGTTTTTTTGAATAATTATGTTGGTATACAAAAGATGCAGGTATTTGTTACTTTCAGATTACTTACTTTCAAATGTAATTATTTTTAAATTAACAGACATTTGGGAATAATGGATACTCCTACTTCCCACTCGAACCATTAAAATGAAGTTTTATATATTCTATATTCAGGGCAGATATATCTATTTCTAGCAGATACATCTGAGAAAAAAATAGGGTTAGGTAGATATTGATAAGTCAGATGTAGATTTTTTTTTCTAGCTTTGCAAAACATAAAACATAAATAAAATATCTAGTGTTAGGTAAACTGACTTTCTACTGCTTTGCCATACCTAATCCCAGCATTTCAAAATTAGAATTCCTACTTATATGGAATGTACCAATATTTTTTTTCAATGAAATTATAATAGACATGTTCTATCCATTGCAACCTAAGAAGGGAAGAAAAGTTGGAGGATTACATCATAGGGCAGGTTTGACAAATATTTCAGAAACAAAATTTAAGACTATTTACTTAGCATCACATATAACACATTTATCTTGTTTAAAACAAGATTCTCCAACTCCAATCCATGGGTTGGTTGGTAGCGGTCTGCAGCATGTTGGGAACTGGGCTGTACAAGCTGCAATTGAGCATATGAAGTTCCATTTGCGCATGCGCGGGATTAGGTTGTGTGTGTGTTATCCTCCTCTGCCACCATGGCCACCTGCTACCACTGCCAGTCCTTGGAGTTGGAAGAGTTGCCAACCACTGGCTTAAAATATTTATATACCAAATATAATTAAAAATTCAGTCTAAAACTAATGCTTAATTTTTTCACTTTAATATTATCAGGGCTCTTCTTTAAAACTGTTATATTATTGCCCAATGAAAAATTACCCATTTGTGGTAATATGAAGGATGCTTTCATTGTAGAGAAATCCTTATAAGATCATGAAGGGAAAATAACCCTATCCTTATAATATTCTTTGTCCAAAGATGCACCCCTGTTTACTACACTAATCAAATACTTAAATCTTGACACAGAAAACAACTGTTTCATCTTGATTTTTTCTATTGCATATTTGCATTGATTTCTCAAATAGTTGCAAATGCTATGTCGAGCTGTTAATGCCCCACACTATTGCTTTTGCAATGTTCTCTGTACATTTTTTGTAAGTTTATAGCAAGTATCTAGTCATAACAAGTTGAAATTTTCTCCTAGAACTCCTTTATACAATATTATATCAGATTGCATATCTTGCATATATACACAGATGTATATCAAGTAGGCATCTGTATAAATGATCTTGAGAGTGGGTAGGTAGGTGGGGAGAAACTGCCTCTACTCTCACTAGTAACAGGCATTTAAAGCAGAAGAAATTATCTAAGTGGTGGTTAGATTATCAGACTTTTCCCCTTCATGGTTGCTGCCTTAGTGTTTGCTTATTATTCTTACCATAAAGAACAGTAAGTATTTAGGTAATAGTTCATTGTTGTAAAGGAAGATTAGACTGCTCAGGAAAGCCTCAAGCTTTGCAGAAAAAAAGATTTAAGGACTATCCTCCTGAATATAATGAAGTCAGAATGTGCTCAACTTCACAAGATTTTGAACATCATTAAAGCAAATGGTAGAATAATTATAAAGGAACTGAAACTAGAATTGGAATGGAACATCTTAAAAGGGATAATAGTTATATAAAAAGCTATGTATTGCATTTTTTTTGTTGTAAATTTCACTGGTGTTTGTGATTTTTTTCCCCAAATCTCATTTCTACTATGGCAGTTATCAAAATATTATTAGAGGGTAAGATCTAGTGCCACACTAAGGAAACCACTGCCATACTGATAACAGCACTATTTTCCTTAGTGCCAATATTCTTCAAGCACCTAGCTTATTATAGTCATAGTAACTCTACTTTTAAAACATTTTAATACGTATAATTTTGTTTTCATTTCCTTTAGTTCCAAATGCAAACTTGTATATTCAACTAAATGCACTACAGTTCACTATGGATGAGAGAAGTATTCTTTGGCTAAATCAATTTGTATTGGATATGAAACAGAGTCTCAGTCAGTTTATGGCCATGTACAAGTTAAATGACAATTCAAAATCAGAAGAACATGTTGATGTTCGAGTGGACGGATTAATGATAAAGGTACAGTTTGCAAAAGCATATCACAACATTGCTAAGTGTTTATTTCCTATGTAGAATGATGCATGACAACAGTCCTTGTTTTGAAAATTTGAAACTGTGGAGCCATTTTTAAATGACAGATCATGGACAATGTGCAGTGATTGCCTTTGTTTCTAACTTTTATAGGACATTTGGACCTTTCAGATTTTTAAATTTTCAAGTTTCTAACATAGCTGAAAGAACCTGCATGTTTTTAATATATTTCTCAGTATAACACTGATACCATAGAATATTTCCAGTGGCTGTGATTGTATATTATAGATAACATTATTAACTTTTTATAAAAAGTTCTAATAGTTGTGGAAGAATACACAACATTTAAGTATATGTATTCTATTTTCCTAAATTACCGTATATACTCGAGTATAAGCCGAGTTTTTCAGCCCTCAAAAGGGGCTGAAAAAACCACCCTCGGCTTATACTCAAGTCAACTAATTTTCGGGGCTAAATTGATGCAATTTTCGGGTCCAAATCGCCCCAATTTAGGCCCGAAAATGGGGAGATTTGGGGCCATTTTCGGGCCTAAATCAGCTGATTTCCGGGCCTAAATTGATGCCTGTGCAGCGCGCCTGCGTGGATCAATTTAGCCCCGAAAATCAGCTGATTAGTATAAGCAGACTCGAGTATAAGCGCGCATTATTGCTGATCGGCTTATACTCGGGTCAATAATTTTACCCAGTTTTCCTGGGTAAAATTAGAACCTCGGCTTATACTCGGGTCGGCTTATACTTGAGTATATATAGGTTTCCAGGTAGAATTGTTCCTAAAGGAAATGAATACCCAATATAATTCCTTCAGAATGGATATGTTAGTCCATTTGACTACATTATTCACAGTACTAGCTATTATAGTCTGAACTAGCTGTAACTCACACATTATCTTTAAGGCTTTCTCTATATACTGCTTATGTAAACTAATCTGGATAGAAAGTTATTAGAGTATAAACTACCATAACGAGCTTTTTCCACAGTGGCCACTACTCTATGGAACATTCTCCCTTTGGAGATTAGAATGGTGCTGACCCTGTTAGCCTTTTGTAAGGCCCTAAAAACCTGGCTATGTTCCAGTGTCTAAGATGCTGAATGTGTTAAGGGCCTCGTTTCCTGGCTGTCTTGTTAAGTGGCCAAGTATCTTAGCTGCTATGTGTGTTTAATGTGGATGTTTCTACTGGTTTTTATTGTTTTAAAATGTTTTTAGTATTTGAATAGTTTTGAACTTTAAGCCTCAAAGAGTCATCAACTGAGATAAGCAGCTATAGAAATTCAATGAATAAATTAAAAAAATTAATAAATTAGCTTGTCTATTTTATTAAGTCACAAGGCATTTCTTCCTTTATTAGCCACTAGCTGATTACCGGGCATTGCCTGGGTATTATTTTTTTGGGAAACGGAATATAGGAAGTGGAAATTCCTGGTTGTGTTCTTCCTCCTCTTCTTCATGTTCTTCCCCCCTCCTCCTCCTCGTGTTGTTCCCCCTCCGCTGTTGTTCCCCCTCCTCTTCATTTTCTTCCCCTCCTCCTCTTCTTCCCCCTCATGTTCTTACTCATGTTCATCTTCTTCTCCCTCCTCCTCTTCTTCCCCCTCCTCCTCTTCGT
>JANHJO010005277.1:11031-26054 GCA_032468235.1 Pseudoxyrhopus heterurus | reverse complement strand
GGGAGCGATTGAGGGCAAAAGAAGAAGGGGATGACAGAGAATGAGGTGGCTGGATGGAGTCACTGAAGCAGTTGGTGTGAGCTTAAATGGACTCCGGGGGAATGGTAGAGGACAGGAAGGCCTGGAGGAACATTGTACATGGGGTCGTGATGGGTCGGACTCAACTTCACAACTAACAATAACAACAATTATAAAAACTCACAGTGAACACAAACCTGGAGAACTAGCAGAGACCCTATTATAAGAGCCTTTTGTTTCCTAGCAAGATTTATCACCAAAAAGATGCACACAAATCTCTTTTGTACTCAGCAGAAATGATACTTGAGTTATCAAGATCGGAAAACCAAAATCTGTAATTCTCTCCCTCATTCTCTTGTCTGAAGATAACATTTCCACAGGGAGTTGAGGGACCTTCAAGAAGAGATGACATTTGGGGAGAAGCGAGAAATTTTATCCATCTATTCATTAAATTTCTTTCTGTCTCTCCCCCCTTCCCCTTTTTCAAACAATTTTAATAGTAATTAATATGATGTATTCCATGCAGACTTGGATAATCATTCCAGATCATTTCTTCACTAGATTTAAAGAAAGACTTAAATATAATACCATGTCATATCTAGAACAATTGATATATTCTGATTTGTAAATCAATTACACAAACACCATTAAGAACAGAAGAGCTGATAAAGACAAACCATTGGTGGATATAGGCATTCTGGTATTATAATGACAGACTGGAATAATTATAACAAAAATACAGAGGGTGGAAGCAAATACACAACGGTGGCAGTCATCTCTGATTGAGAAGGCAATTCCCATCTCTATCTCTGTCCTGTCCTATTTTTAAAATGCTATAAAAGGAAAAAGGCCAATGTGGGCTTCTCAGAAATTAAAAAGTGGGAGATTGATATCATAATAATAACCATTAGGCACTGCAGGGTATAAAATAATACACTGGACTTTTGGATTAATGGCTCTGTGAAAGCAAGCCTTGTCACATCAAGGATACTTAATTATAAAATGGCTTTGAAATGCTAGACAACCTGTGATGTATTTAATTTAACTCATAGTTTCACATGGTTCGCTTTAACTCTTCGTCTGCTGTGTCCTTGTGATTTCTTCTTCAAGTACAAGTCTGACTGAAGGCATTTCTCTTTAGGGATCTGGCTAAGCTATTGATTTATTTGATGCTATGGAGAATTTTAGATGGGTCTAAAACTTTTGGAACTTTTCTGTCGTCCTTTTTGGATGGGATTTTCAGTAAGGGAAGTAAGGTCAGAGGAATAATTACATTTTGTCACTTAAAATATGAGGTAAGCTCTGTTCTAACTTGTGTTTGGTCATCTTTGCTTCTCAACTTGGGGGCTCTTAACCATTTTGAGTTCCCTCAATTCTGTGATACACCACAGGGAATGCCAAGAACCATGGGTATGGAGAACTGCTCAGTCTCAATCCAATCCAAAACTCCAACCACTCTACAGTTTCATGTGGCCACCAAGGCTTGGGTTGGGCCAAATAACCTGCTTTCTGTAATAGCCTCAAGCTCCTTCTGAAAGCCAATCAGTGCATTAGTTAGCTCAGGTGGGACATTGTAATAGGTGCAGATACCTTGCAGATCAACTGGCATTTGAGAACTGGAGAATCACCAGTAAGTGATATGACCATGGCAGGGGAAAAATAGTACCTCCCCCAATCCAGAACACTCTGCCATTCCTCTGACAGACAGATCATGTTGGGTGCATTACTACTATTTTGAATTTGGCCCTGGACAATTTAGGAAAGGCTTATGATTGCCATAGTGGTCATGAATTCCCAAGATACCTCCCACCTGCACTCAGAGAAGACAGATTAAAGTCTCCCCAGAACCCTAAATTCAGGGAACACATTTAAGTATGTAGTCAGGTATGCTGGTAGGAATGATATTTTTGCTATGCAGGTGAAATCCATATGGAATTCAATCAAAACAGGGGGTGTTTTGATTTTTGTTTTGATGCAGGTAATACTAATGGATCTGTGTCAAGGTTGCAAGTAATATGTCCCCAGAATAAAAATCCAAGGTGTCCATTGTTCAGCGAAGTCTATTTATTAGGAACATATCAAATTAGCAAGGTCTTGGTGTAATTGTGACTCCGGCCAGACCCCGGAATTACACCCAGTAAAAGCAAGAGTTTGAAATTTCCCCCATAGTTACATTCTCCAATCAGCACACAGTCCATCAGTCCAATGACTCCAAACTCCACCTTCCACCAGCTACAGGCACCTTCTCAGTTCCCACAGCAAGGAATGCCAGCTAGCCATAACATTCCCCCTTATCTCTACAACCCCGCTTCCTGCTGCTAGAATGTGGCAAGTCTGAAGCACCTTTAAAATCCTTTGCAGAAACCCTAAAGAAAGTTAAGAAAAAGAATAGACAAAGGCTACAATAAAATATGGCTACACATATGTCAGCTTCAGGGTCGACAATCTGTCTATGGAGATTCTCAGTCATCCAGGTCATGGTTGTCCCAAAGGTGCTTTTTCAAGAGGCAAGTGGACTTTCTTAACAAGAAAATCCAATTGCCTCTTGAAAAAGCATTTTTGGGACTAATGGATCTGGATTACAAAAAATTGAGGGTTGATTACCATCGTAGGGCAACAAACTACTGGAATCGTTTGGGTGCTTTGCTGCAACTTATAGTTGTCCAGATATTTGCAACATAAATATGGTAATTATACACATAGAACATGAGTTCTGTGGATGCCATCAGAGCTTTGTTCTCCTCCCTCTCCCCAAGGCCTCATGAAAGTTTGCAATGAGACAAAGATTTTCCTACTTCTGTGGTTGTTTTTGCTTCAAATTCTCCTCCCCTCACTCCTGTTTTCAAAATGACATTTCACTGAGGAGTTTAACTATATTAAGATTTGACTCCTGTGCTCTTTCATTCCATGCAGTTACTCACTGAAAGGACTTGATTTCAACAGAACATGTGCATTGGTTAAGTATCTTGAAAAATACATCCACTGTTTTTCTTCTTTCCCTTCACTTATTTTTGGAGTGGTACTTCTGTTTTGATTTCTTCTATACAGCTCTGCTTAAATATAGTATGAACATTTTTTTAATGTTTTGTTTTTCCAGGATGGAAATCTGCCTTTAGATAATCCAGACAGATGTTCAAATTGCTGAGCAGAAAACACAGCAGGTTGTATAAGCTGCAAAATACTAATTACAGCCCAGAGGAGTAATTCCCAACAAGTTGACCTCATACATTTTACTTAAGGGTTCAAACTTACAAATCTTTGTAGTTTTTGATTAACTGTATAGAGAAGGAGAAGGAAGAGGAGGAGAAGAGGAGGAAGAGGAGGAGGAGATTGCTCACAGTTCTATTTCTATCAAATGTATTACATTATTTGCTATCCTAATGAATACAAAGACAATGTGAATTTTGTATTCACTTTGTAGTGGGTTTTTTTTTTTTGTATCCTCTGCTTAATAATGAGTTAGTCTGTAATTTCTGTTGTTCAAATCTTAACTCTAAAGTCATCAAAATAGGGCCAGGCAGTCTGAACTTAATGGAAAAAAAAATGCTTTCAACAATCACTTTCAATGAGGCAGCTCACTAGCTACAACATGTGATAACTACTGCATAACTACAAGCATGGTAGGAATTAGGAAGTATCTAGCCCACTTCTTTACATCCTGACTGCACAGTCATTCTTGCATGCTCTAAAACATGCCACAGGGCTGACTATTTTACAAAAAAGAAAGAAAACTCCACCCATTTACACAGTACAGTTTAAATTACTTATAATCTCTGTATAACACCAATTGATTTCTTGGTAGCTTGAGCTTTAGAGTTTGCTGGTTCATGGAATTATTCTATTATTCTTTCCTGAAAATCAAAATTATTATTCCTAATCATTGTCTGTAATGCCAAGCATTAGGTAGAAGTCATTCTTATTGAAGAAAAAGAAAAGAAAATGGCAATGAAATTTAATTTAAGGAATTATTTTTGAAGTCCAACCACAGAAGCATTAAAAATGTAACTCATATGAGGTTAAAATTTGTGACAAGATTGGTAGAAAGTTTTTAGGGGTTCAGAGGTGATTTATCCCCCAGCCTAAATCAATGAACTGAAACAAGTACTCTTGATTACCATTCCCAAGAACTTTATATAATAAGATCTTATAAATCAGCTTAGGAGATAGTGGTGTTATCACTGATTTTCTAATGAAGAGAAGGATTAGGGGGGTGTCATAATAGCAGAATTCCAATATTTGAGGAGCTACCACAAAGAAGAGGGAGTTGAATTATTCTCCAAAACACCAGAAGGCAAGACAAGAAACATGGGTGGAAACTAAGCAAAGAGAGAAGCAGTCTGGAATTAAGGAGAAACTTCCTAACTGTGAGAACAATTAACCAATGGGACAGCTTGCCTTCAGAAATCATGGAGATTTTTAAGAAGAGACTGAACAGCCACTTGTCTGATATGGTATAGTGTCTCCTGCTTGAGCAGGGGGCTAGACTAGAAGACCTCCAAGATCCCTTTCAGCTCTATTCTATTTTATTCTTCCAATATTTGAGGGGCTGTCACAGAGAAGAGGGATTGACCTGTCCTCCGAAGCAGCTGAAAGCAGAACAAGAAGTAATGGATGGAAATTTAGCAAAGAGAGATCCAACCTAGAAATTAAGGAGAAATTTCCTCTTGGTGAGAACAATTGACTTGCCTCTGGAAGTGGTGGGTGTTCCCTCACTGAAGGTTTTTATGAAGAGATTGGAAAACCATTTGTCTAGAATTGTATAGGGTCTCATGCTTGAGCAGGGACTAGCAACTCTGTTATTCTGAAAAGAGAGTGAACAGCAGAGAAGGAAAAGAAGAAAAGTGTCAGTACTGGATAAAATATGTGCATATTTATTCTGCACTCAAAATTTAGACTTGATTTTTTTTAAATAAAATAAAATAAAGAAAAACAAGAAAAACAAAACACTTAGATTAAACCAGCCAACTGTCTCTCTGAGATTCAGGGAGCCTCATCCTTTTGAACAGAGAAAAATGCATAATAGGTTGATAGAACAGGCTTGAAAGGTCATGTAAAACTACAACCATCAATTCTTTTTTTTCAAAAGTACATGCTGTGACTCACTGGGCAATCTTTTTGAACAGAAAGTGGTCAACATTATCCTGCTCAAGGACCACATACATAATCATCCTTCCTCCAATAAAGAAGAATATTTGTAGCTCAGGGTTGAAATGTGGGCTCCTTAGGGCTCTCTGAGCTTGGTTAGTTTTTTGCAGACATTTCATTACCCAACTAGGTAACATCATAAGTGCTGGAATATACTAGTAGCCATTAATATATGCAAAGAATGCAAAGCCCTTTCCCTTCTAGCACTGATGATGTTACCTAGCTTGGAAAATGTCACCTAATTATCTGTGAATTCTGCAGGAGCTATTAGAGTTGAACAGCAAAGAACTTTTGTCCTTGATTCAGATCAGATCAGATTAATAGAGTTGGAAGGGGTCTTGTAGGTCATCTAGTCCAATCCCCCACCCAAGCAGGAGAGATCACCCAATTTCTGACAAATGGCAATCCAATCTCTTCTTGAAAGCTTCCAGTGATGAAGCACCCACAACCCAATTATACATCTCCACCCCAGATCAAATCAGTGATGTGGTTGATGTGATGTCCCGGTGCCTGGAGGCTGTGAGGGTCTAGATGGGAGTGAACAGGCTCAGACTGAACCCTGACGAGACCGAGTGGCTTTGGGTTTTGCCTCCTTGAGATTATGCCAACAATCCATCTTTGTCTCTGAATGGAGAGAAATTGTCCCTGTCAGAGAAGGCTTGCAATTTGGGCGTCCTCCTAGACTCACAGCTGCGATTAGAACATCTGGTGGCTGCAGCTAGGGGGACCTTTGCACAGGTTCACCTGATGTACCAATTGCACCCTTTTTTGGACTGGGAGGCTTTGCTCACAGTCACTCATGCCCTCGTCACCTCGAGGTTGGACTATTGCAACATGCTCTACATGGGGCTACCCTTGAAGAGTGTTTGGAGACTGCAGCTAGTCCAGAATGCAGCCACACGAGCGATTGTGAGTGCACCTTGGTACACCCACATAACACCACTCCTGCGCGAGCTGCACTGGCTTCCTATTGGTCTCCGGGTACAATTCAAGGTGTTAAAGCCCTACATGGCTCAGGGCCAGGATATCTTCGAGACCGCCTCCTACCACATACCTCCCAGCGCCCAGTTAGATCCCACAGGGTTGGCCTCCTGCAAGTCCCGTTAGCTAGACAGTGCCGGCTGGCGGGCCCACGAGGGAACCAGTTACCCCCGGAGGTCCGGACCACCCCCACTCTGCTGGCCTTCCGGAAAGCGATGAAAACTTGGCTGTTTTGGGAGGCTTGGAACTGTTGACCTCACTCAGTAGAAGTTCTAGTGAGGTCCGGATTGAATGGAAAATGTTACATTATTTTGTGTTTTAAAAATGTACTTATGTTTTTATTCTATATGTTTTTATACTGTTTTGTACTGCAATTTTGTTGTGAGCCGCCCAGAGTCCCTTGGGAGTTGGGCGGCATACAAATGCAACCAACCAATCAATCAATCAATCAAGTAGAGGAATGGAGAGAAATGTGTTTGGGGAACCTACAAACAAAAATTTGAGTAATGCAGACTGGAATTGTCACTGATCAATTGTTTGTCTAAAGGAAGTATGGCTTCGCCTTCCAAGGGGCTGATGTTAGGCAAACATTTTGAAGAAAACCTCTGCTTTAGGGGTGCAGCTTTAGTTAAGATATTTCAGTTAAAGTATTTATTCAAACACAGAACGTTTTTTTATACCACACATACATGGCAGAGCATGAATATCCTTCTGGTTTTATAGCTTTATTTTCTACGCATTTATTTGCAATGACAACATGAAATATCCCATTTCCATTTTTTCCTGCTGGTTTCCAAGCCATTGTCATACAACTTCAAAACAACATGACCTACCCCCAAAAAGTGTTGAGCTTTTTTTAAAAAAAAAAATACGTAACTTTTTGTCAAAACTCCACCACCAAATGGCCCACCTTCCATAAACCAATCATGCATTTTGAAGATCAGTTTTTCAACCATCCTTTTAACGTAATTTTGTCTTGATTGGGATTTTCACTTTTATTGTTTTAGAGATATTTACGTGCTGGGATTTTAATATTTGAATGCTGTAAGCTGCCCAGAGTTTGTTTCATTACGAGATAGACGGCAAATAAATTGAATAAATGAAAAAAATACTTTTAAAAACAACAACAACAGAGCCCCTCCATTTTCTTTCTCACCGGTTTCCCACCCCCAATTATCTAAGACATGCAAAGCCATCATTTTTGTGGAGTTTATCCTAAGTGAAGAGATCTTCTCGTTTGGGAGATATTGTGAGTTGAAGGACGAAGAAGCAACGGGGCTTTCTTGATGTCATTGCCCGTCCAGTCAGCAAAATCTGGACCTAAACGCCGTTGATGTCTTCAGATTCAGAAGAGGAGGGAAGTAAAGGCCGTTCTGATTCCAGGACTCAAGAGGTGGCTTCGGAGAGAATCGTCCGCATGTCGGTGACGGGGTTGTGCAAGTGGTATGATGCGACCCTGGTGTAGTGAAATAGCCGGATAGTAAGACGCACTTTTTGTCGGCCTGATTCACAACACCAGCTGCAGCAACAATACCAGGACATCAGCCCGGAGCTTCTGGCTTGTCATCCGCTTTGAAGAACTGAGCTTGTTTGAAGACAAGTCACATTGAAAAAAAGAACCCTTGGAATACTTCCCCAAAAATATAATAAACCAATTACATATCTGATATTGCATGTGTTAACGGCGGCCAGGATTTTATACGCACAAACTTGGAAAATGGAAGACATTCCAAATGAATACCAAAGGATAAATAAAATATTTCAATGCGCGGAAATGGATAGATTGACATTGAAAATTAAAGGAAAAGATGATTCTGAATATTATAAGACTTGGGAGACCTTCTATAATTGGCTACAATTGTGGACTCAGAGAACAGATAGAATACGCTTGGAAAAAATGGTAAACAATTTGTAAATAGTTTGGATATATATATGAAATGAAATATATATAGATAATAATTAAGATATAATTAAAGAATTAAATGTATATAGTAAACACCTAAGATATTCATCTCTTGATATATGAGATGTATTTTTTTATGTAAAGTGTATTTTTGTCTGAACTGTATGTTGTTATTTTTGTTTTGTTTTTTTGTTTGTTTTTTTGTTTTATGTTCTATGTTTTTGTTCTTTTCTGTATTGTAAGTTGTTGATTTTAAACAATAAAATTTATAAATTTTGTAAAAAAAAAAGAGGTTAGAAGCAGGATATGTAGTAAAAAATGTCATTACTTACTTTATAGATGTCAGAAAAAGAGTGGATCAAATCTGCAAAGCACATCTTATATTAGCATTATAATGGTGTACATCCCTTCCCTGGAGAAGTTTTAATTTAGGAAACCTGGACATATTTTATTTTATATTTATAATAGCTCTATGACACGGGTATGAAGCTTGCGACATCATGTTGCCATCATGTGGCATTTCACGAAGTTTTTCCCATTCACGGAGCTAGGGTGGGTGTGGCCTGCATGTGATACATCGGGCCCATGGGCCGCCAGTTTGACATCTTTGCTCTATGATATAGATTTGACTGTTTAGTGATTTGCCCAAGATTAACTCACGTGCTTAGTGAATAGAAAGGGTTTTGTAACCCAGGGGGATATCACTAGTATAACTTCCGCATGTGTGAAAGAGAGTTCTTTACGATCTATAAAACATTGGATTTTAGAATGCATCAGCACATTTCTCTGATGGCGATGTCCCTTCTTAGTTGTTGCTTACATCATTTTATTGGTGCCTGCCAATGGCTGATGTGTTTTAACATGCAAAGTAGCAATTGTAGCCTCAGGGTATTGATCCACAATAAAAGTGTGAAGACACATTTGACGCTCTTTGAAAAGAGGGTCATAGAAGTTCATTTTGACTGCAGGAGATGTGATGTGCTATGGCTTTTTTTCCCCCACTCATCAAAGGATCGCTTCAGTAGTAAATGTCAAGGGCCTTCCTTCCATTGGAGATTTAATTTGTATTACTTGTGAAGATATAGAAAGTGAACAGGATGACATTAAAATGCATACACTGTTACTGTGAAGCTGATATAAGTAAAGTGTACAAGACTATGTCTTGTTCTCAGAGGAGCAGTGCTGAATGTCTGACCCTATAAAGAAGCCAAGACACTGTTTTTGAGAAAGAAAGCCTGCGTTTTAAGAATTCATTTAAAAAAAACATATAAATCAGACCTTAGTTAAGAAGTATGTACAATAAAATATTTCTGATTGCATTTTTTTTTTATTCTATTCATTGTTGCTAGACTTGCCTCCATGGTATCTATCTCACAGAAATGAAGAATTGCCAATAGTTTCTCCTGGGACAAATAAATCAGAAAGGTCAATTTCAGCAACAGAAGGCAATTCACATACTTCAGTGCTGAACTATATAGCAGTTGTAGAAATAACAACCAGACACTTGAATTGCATTAGGAAATAATTGAGGCCAGTGGAGGGCTTCAAGGACGTGTGTAATATGATCGTGGTGATGAGTGCCGTACAATAACCGGACTACTGCATTTTGGACTAATTGAAGGTTGATGGTAGTCTTTAAGAGTAGCTCCATGAATGGATAATTTATTGTTATGAAAATTACCCATCTAAGTAGGGTAACAACTGATGTACCAGGATATGGTGGAACTCACTGATTAAAAGAAGAAGAGGCCCCGATAAGGTGAATAGGAAGACATTCCAGCTTAGAATCTGTTTGGTGGGAGAAAACATTAGGCTTAGGCTTATATTTGCCTTTTTCCCAAGGAAAGGAAAATAGCAATAGCAATAGCATTTAGATTTATATACTACTTCTATACTACTTATACTACTACAGAGCTTTTACAGCCCTCTCGAAATGGTTTACAGAATCAGCATATTACCAACCTCGGAATGATGGAAGGCTGAGTCAACCTTGAACCTGGTGGGATTTGAACTGCAAAATTGCAGGAAGTCAGCAGAAGTAGCCTGCAGTACTGCACTATAACCACTGCTCTACCACGACTCTTAGTCTGGCAAGATTTTATAAACTGGCGATCAGCAATAAACTTTGATCCATTCTCAGAAATGGCCTGGTTGTTTGCACCCACACAGTCAGAAATAGGCAAAAGGCCCCTTAACTATAGCTTCTATGTGTTTGTGTAGCTCAAGAAGATCCCTGATTTATTTTCAAGACCTTTTGAGAATTATTCCATCCCTTCAAGGACATTCCCTAGACTATACACCTCCTCAATAAACAAACAGCAACTCCATATTGCTTTGAGTGAACATCAGTCTGTTTGGCCCATTCCTATTTTAAGAGCCTCCAGGCACTGGGCCAACACATTCCCAGGACCTTCTCCCTGGCCTGGGTGATAATATAAAAATTGGTTATCATTAACATAATGATTTTATACCTCCCTTAATCTTAGGCAAAAAAAAAATCCAAAAACTATCCTTTCATTTCCAAGATGTATCTTGTTGCATGCTGAGAAATGGGCTTAGATGCTAGTTCTTGAAATTACCTTAGTTACTTTTGGCTAAAGTTAACTTTCATCCGGGTGGTCTGGACCCATTCATTCTTAGAAATCTTTTAAAAGATGTTGGCACACTTCACTCCCTAGGACTACTGTTAGGCTTTGCAAGCATTAGATGTATTTTTAATAAGCATATAGGGGACATTGATTTTCAAATCTGATCTGCACCTCACAGTATGTGAAATCTTTTCACATACTTCATACTTCTGCATCATCATAGTTCTAAAATTTTCACTGGCTCTTAACTTTGGAACATATGGCAGGATCTATTGCCTTCTGTGTCTGCAGTTTTGGTTGGGGTATTCTAAAAACATCTCACTACAGCAGTGCATATGCTTATGTAGGAATTGCTCCATGAAATCCTAAATCACATGTTCCCCTGATGCTCTCTATGCAGGGAATCGGTGATGACATTCATCTATTTCAAAGAAATAACCATCTGTCCCTTGGCAGTTGGACGGCATACAAATGCAATTAATAAATAAATCTTAAATTCAAGAATACAGTGTTTATTTCTTACTTTTTCTGTCTGACCTGGACTTTGACATATCTTTCCTTATTGCTTAACTTGATGCTTTTATTTATTCTATTTGACCCAGCTTCATCTGAAAATTAGTGCTGATCCTGTGGATGATATCATTTTTCTTATTATTATATGAATATTAGTACTACCGTATTGCATGCCTACCTTTTACTCACATCTGTATAGATTTAAAAAAATATGTATTTTATATAATGTTTTCTATTGTAAAGGCCATAATAAAGATTTGTGAATTTGAACCTATGTTCTGTTCTGACATAAAATTAGTTCACTAATGGAAATTCTTAGGGACATAAATTAGAGGGGGAAATGCAAGATGTTGAAATGCTTTTCAAAAGCTAAAACAGCACTAATTTTTTTTAAATGGCTTTTTTTTTTACAAAATACTTGTTGTTATACTATCCTATGTTTCAGTACTGTATGTTGCTTGAACCAGTATAGCTGCATTCAAAAATTGGTTTACAAAGCTGAAGCAATACCAGATCCTGGGCTTGCATGCTTTTCTTATCATCGTTCCATTGATCTGTTCTCTGGTAACATTATAAATTCGGATTTAGATAATTTTGTTGTTGTTGTTAGTTGCAAAGTCGCGTCTGACTCATCGCGACACCATGGACAACGTTCCTCCAGGCCTTCTTGTCCTCTACCATCCCCCGGAGTCCATTTAAGCCCCACCTGATCCCAAATAAAGAATGGATTATGATGAGCTTGTTTCACCTTCTGTGATAAAGATTGACTACAATTTAGGATCTGGATAGATCATTACATTCAGGTTAATTTAAAATTCAACATAAAAGCTTCTGCTTTCCTGAGAGTGTCAAAGGTGAAAGTTCACCATTACTACAAAAGTCCTCCCCACCCCCACTTCGTTGGGCTGCCCAAAATCTAGACGAACACATGATGGCAGCAAAGAGTTAAGGCAAATTCTTTGCCTCTAGTGGTATTCTGGATTTTTACAACTCAGATATGATAACCCTATTGTCCCCAAACCATAGTTATCAAGGTATTTTCAGAAATCAGTTTGTGAGTTATCATCTCTTTTAAGGACATCTAGAAAACAGCCTGTGATGTTTAATTTCTTTACCATTATTAAAGTTTGGGCATAGAGGAACAGTGCAAGCTGCAGTTGATTCAGCTGTTGTGGGCGTCTTGCAAAAGATTTTTTAAAGACGTCTGTTTTTGTAGAGTTATACTACTTTGCAATTCCTGAGCCTACTGAGAGAATTGATTCAGCCAAGCTTAGTTGCACGTCAGTAATTTGCTGACATAGGGTTGTGTGCAGATGCAAAACAGTAGCATAAATGTAAAAATAGGATAGATATGCAGCATCATTGCAAACAGAATCTAATGAAAACTGAATCTTGACAAATAGAAAAGGAAATGTATTTCAAATTATCTCATAAATCATTGCAGACTGGAGAAAAACTATTAACATGTAATTTAAAATATGATTAAACTGTACAATGCTGCAAATTATGATATTCAAATTGACTAATTTGAATATAGAAATAAGGGGAGGCTGAATGTGTGTGAGGAAGTCAAAATTAAGGACAAATTGATATCAGTTTATAACAAGATAACTTGATCTAGAATATCCAAAGGCAGCTAACATTACATCCACAAAAATAAAGGATCCAAGGTAATTAAATTTGAACTTTGTTATTAATTAAAATATATTGTTTTTATAGAAAATATATTTTAATTTTATTATTTTTAATGTAAACCTGGTATTGATTCTTTACTTTTTGTTAAAATTAAGAAATATTTTTTCTATGTAATTAATATCTAAAAGCAGATATCTCCATCATGGGACATTTCATAGTGTAAGTAAAGATAGCAGCTGAAATGGAAACGGTCTATTTTCTGGAACAATGGTAGCTCTGCCTTGGCCTCTAGAAAATGCCCCAGCTTTCACAGTACTACATTTCACAGATTCAAACTGTTCACTTCTTCTTTTCATGAGTTAAATGAGATTTTCTTATTAACCATAGTTTCCTATTTTTGTTACATAACAAGTCATGATTGGAAGGTTCAAACAAAGCAGGATCTTAAAATCATAGAGTTGAGTTATTTTAAGATCATGATTTGTTCCAAAGCTGGTAACTGCACTGTTGATTTGGAACAAAACAGCTAATTGATAATTACAGGTTTGTTAATTACTGGTTTGCTAATTACTGGTTTCATTGCAGCTGGGACAAAGCCAGAGTATACATGGGAGCTATGTTCATCCAAACTTTGGCCTGTTAAGTAAGTAGACCATCGAAGTGGACTACAAAACATTGATATTCTAGAAGAATATATTGATGAAACTGATAAATTGTAGCCATACCTCATTTCCATTAACAGCCCATTAAACTATAACTTACATATTTACAAGATTGATCATGGTTAATTTTAAAACATTTCTTTTTGATGAACGTCAATGCTATGTTACACTAGATGAAGAATTGTCTTTGAAGATCTGTTCATTCAGGGGGTGATTCAATAATTTTGGCATGATTCCCAGATCCGTCACAATTGGGTAGTGTATGAAACGTTTTTCTATTGGAAGAATAAGAATGGCTGGATCACCACATTTTAACTCTTACAGAATATTCTTACATGGTCAAAAAAACACATGGTTCTTATTTATTACTTAATGTTATAGTCATTGGCAAAGAGCCTGTTTTCATTAATCATCAGTAAGCAATGCTCTTAAGTTTTTTTCTTTAACCCAGCACCAATTTAACCAAAGTCTTATATTGCAAGAATCCATGATTTTTAATCATAAGTTTGTTGAGCAAACCAACATTTGACATCACAAAACGTAAGCTACATTTTTTATATATAAAAGAAACTTTTACTTTAACATTTAGGATGAATAATAAATTCAGTCAGTAGCTATATACTGTGAATTACAAAGAGATTTACCCCATGCTATCATAAATTAAAAATGTTATTGTCATCAAATGCTTTCTATCTGTATTTGTTACAAAAATCGAATTGAATAATAAAGGGATATTTAAATGTACATTTAATCTGGGCTCTCAATTAAATTTAAACAATGCTGGCTTTAAAATTAATGGAAAGTAGGGAACATAGATATCAATTATGCCACATATAAGTTATAAAAGGAAAGCATGAATCAGTGAGTTAGTGTTAGAGACATCTGAGTTTTTATCCCATATATTACTGAGTATAGAATTAGGTACCAAAGAAGTGCTGTCTCATTTTGCTTATCGGAAGAAATAAGAAGTAGGAAATTAATTTTAACTTAACAGGAATTTAGAACAGAACAACAAAGTTGGAAGGGACCTTGTAGGTCATCTAGTCCAACCCCCCCCCACCGCCGAAGTAGGAGACTGCACCATTTAGAATGCTGTCTTATTTTAAAGAGGTAAAGGAATGTTGTCTAACTCTATAGTTCTCATCTTGGATGCTATTAAAAGACATTGTTGTCACATAAAGAATTCAAAAGCATTTCTACTGCTTCTCTTTGCCCCTTATAGACACAGGATGTACAGAAACAAATGCAGGCTTGCAATATCATTTCTTTAATTTCTGAATTAAGATTTTCATTCAGGACTCTTTTGTGAGCTACTAACTGCCAGCAGACTTAGGGCTTGATCAAATTCGGTCACCTCAGCTTGCATTTCTTGTTTAGAGGCAGCCTGCCATTGTATTTTGCCTCGAAACTGATCCAGTCTGACAACAATGCATACTCTCCAGAGCGGAGTAATGCTGGCATAGCTGTATAAAAGGACTTTATCTGAATAAGAGGGAAGAAACTTCTCTTCTCTTCTCTTCTCTTCTCTTCTCTTCTCTTCTCTTCTCTTCTCTTCTCTTCTCTTCTCTCTTCTCTTCT